>QRFJ01000072.1:1017971-1167971 GCA_006176705.1 Cocos nucifera | reverse complement strand
GCCATGGTAGATATCGAGCAGTTCGACCTACCGATCCAGCAGGTTCGTGACCTCACCGAGATGACGCAGAGCATGCAACAGCTTTCGGTGGCGACTTTGCCAGCAAACCCATCAGAAATCGGCCTTAAGGAAGAGCATTTGGCCTAGCATATCAATTTCCCTTAGGAAGAAAAAATAGAGAGTGGAAGTTAACCCCTGAAAGATTTCACAGGAGGGCGGAATGAAGCTCGGCCCCGCTCACGACCTTCCAGCGCAAGCGAGGTCGAACTGTCCCTCGAGTATGTCGTCAAGGAAGCCCCTACAAAAATTTCACAAGAGGTGGAATGAAGTTCGATCGTGCTCACGACCACCCCAACGCAAGCAAGACTGAACCTCCCCTCGAAGCTCGTCATCAAGGAAGCCCTGACAAAGATTTCATAGGAGGTGGAATGAAGTTTGGCCGCACTCACGACACCCCAACACAAGCGAGGCCGAACTCTTCCTCGAAGTTTGTCATCAAGGAAGCCTCGACAAAGGTTTCACAAGAGGTGGAATAAAGTTTGGCGTAAGCAAGGCCGCCAAACTCCCCCTCAAGCTCATCATCGAGGAAGCTCCGATAAAAGGGCATGAAGTTATCCCACAGTTTTCACAGAAGGACGGAACGAAGTCTAGTTGCACTCACAACCGCCCAGCACAAGAAAGGCTCAAACTCCTTGAGCTTGTCATCAAGAAAGCCCTGACAGAAGGGCACGAAGAAGTCCTCCCCCAGAAGCTAGAACCACTATTGAGGAAGGAATGACAAGGAGATCGGCCACCTTCCGACATCATAGATGCTCTCTCCGAGGCTTGGTACTTCGATGGACTGTCATCTCCCAGCGTCAAAGCCAAAAGAAGCTTGCTTCAAATTGAGAAGGCTAGCATGAGATAGAGGAGGTCGTCCGGCCCGGAACTTATTGTCCGAGGAAACTCGGAGGAACAACGCCCCCACGATCCTAAAATGGGGATGTGCTGTCCGTAACTTTCCTTCAATAAAATTTTTTTATTTCAATAATATTATTTCTGAGTGCAAAAACTATATGATGATAGAGAACAATCAGTCAATAGTTGCTATGTTAGGAACAAGAGGAGAACCTCGTCCTAACACGAGCAGGTCAAAGATCTTTAACCTCGGCTAGAGATAAGATCTATTTCGAGTGACCAAGCCAACCTTGGCCAGAGATAAGATCTCTTTCGAGCGACCGTGATAACCTCGGTCAAAGATAAGATCTCTCTCAAGCGACTGCATCAACCTCAGCTAGAGATAAGATCTCTTTCGAGTGATCGCGATAACCTCGGCTAGAGATAAGATCTCTTTCGAGCGACCGCATCAACATCAACTAGAGATAAGATCTCTTCCGAGTGACCGTATCAACCTCGGTTAGAGATAAGATCTCTTCCAAGCGATCGCGATAATCTCGACTAGAGATAAGATCTCTTCTGAGCGATCGAGACAACCTCGGTCAGAGATAAGATCTCTTTCGAGAGACCACATCAACCTCGGCTAGAGATAAGATCTCTCTCGAGCGATCGCGATAATCTCGGCTAGAGATAAGATCTCTTCCGAGCGACCGCATCAACCTCAGCCAGAGATAAGATCTCTCCCGAGCGACCACGATAACCTCGATCAGAGATAAGATCTCTCTCGAGCGATCATGACAACCTCGATCAGAGATAAGATCTCTCTCGAACGATCGCGTCAACCTCGACTAGAGATAAGATCTCTCCCGAGCGATTGAGCCGACCTCAGTCAGAGATAAGATCTCTCTCGAGCGATCGCGTCAACGAGCGACCACGACAACCTCGGTCAGAGATAAGATCTCTCCCAAGCGATCGAGCCAACCTCAGCCAGAGATAAGATCTCTTTCGAACAACTGCGTCAACCTCGGCTAGAGATAAGATCTCTCCTGAGCGATCACGACAACCTCGGCCAGAGATAAGATCTCTTTCGAGCGATCGAGCCAACCTCGGCCAGAGATAAGATCTCTTCCGAGCGACCGCAACAACCTCGGTCGGATATAAGAACTCTTCCGAGCTTCAAAGAATCTCGTCCAGAGTCCGTTAGGAACAGAAGGAGAACCTTATCCTAATGTGAGCAAAGTTCAAGCTCGAGCTCCGAAGTCTATAGGAGACAGGATCTCCATCAACCTCGGTTGGAGATAAGATCTCCTCCGAGCGTCCGCATCAACCTTGACTGCAGGAGATAAGATCTTCCCTGAGGCAACCTAGGCTGCAGGAGATAAGATCTCTTCTAAGGGTCCGCAGCGACCTCGGCTAGAGATAAGATCTCTCCCGAGCGATCGAGCCAATCTCGGTCGGAGATAAAGAACTCTCCCGAGCTTCAAAAAATTTCGTCCATAGTCCGTTAGGAATAGAAGAAGAATCTCATTATAACATGAGCAAAATCCAAGCTCGAGTTCTTAAGTCTACAGGAGACAGAATTTTCATCAACCTTGATTGGAGATAAGATCTCCTCCGAGCGTCCGCATCAACCTTGATCGCAGGAGATAAGATCTCCTCCGAGACAACCTCGACTGTAGGAGATAAGATCTCTCCCAAGGGTCCGTAGCGACCTCGACTAGAGATAAGATCTCTTCCGAGCGACCGAGCCAACCTTGGTCGGAGATAAGAACTCTCCCAAGCTTCGAAGAACCTCGTCCACAATCCGTTAGGAAAAAGAGAAGAATCTTGTCCTAACACGAGCAAAGTCCAAGCCTGAGCTCCGAAGTCTATAGGAGACAGGATCTCCATCAACCTTGGCTGGAGATAAGATCTCTTTCGAGCATCCACATCAATCTCGACCGTAGGAGATAAGATCTCCTCCGAGGCAACCTCGACTGCAGGAGATAAGATCTCCTCCGAGGGTTCACAGCGACCTCGATCAGAGATAAGATCTCTCCGAACGATTGAGATAATCTTGGCCAGAGATAAGATCGGAGACAACCTCGGCTAGAGATAAGATATCTTTCAAGCGACTGCATCAACCTCGGCCAAAGATGAGATCTCTTTCGAGCGATCGAGATAACCTCGGTCAGAGATAAGATCAGAGACAATCTCGGCTAAAGATAAGATCTCTCTCGAGTGACCGTGTTGACCTTGGCTAGAGATGAGATCTCTTCCGAACGATCGAGATAATCTCAATCAGAGATAAGATCGAAAATAATCTCGATTAGAGATAAGATCTCTCCCGAGTGACCGCGTCAACCTCGGCTAGAGATGAGATCTCTCCTAAGCGGCCGAGATAACTTCGACCAGAGATAAGATTGGAGATAACCTCGGCTAGAGATAAGATCTCTCTCGAGCGACCGCGTCGACCTCGATCAGAGATGAGATCTCTCCCGAGTAACCAAGACAACCTCGATCAGAGATAAAGTTGGAGAGAACCTCGACCAGAGATAAGATCGAAGACAACCTCGATCAGAGATGAGATCTCTCCTAAGCGGTCGAGACAACCTCGACCAGAGATAAGATCGGAGATAACCTCGGCTAGAGATAAGATCTCTCTCGAGCGACCGCGTTGACCTCGGTCAGAGATGAGATCTCTTCCGAGCGATCGAGACAATCTCGATCAGAGATAAAATTAGAGAGAACCTCAGCCAGAGATAAGATCGGATACAACCTCGATCAGAGATAGGATTTCTCTCGAGCGACCGCGTCAACCTCGGCTAGAGATGAGATCTCTCTCGAGCGATCGAGATAACCTTAATCAGAGATAAGATCGGAGACAACCTCATCCAGAGATAAGATCTCTCTCGAACGATCGCGTCAACCTCAGCTGCAGATCAGATCTCTTCTAAGCGCCCGTATTAATCTTAACTGCAGAAAATGAGACCTCCTCCGAGTCGACCTCGACTGTAGGAGATAAGATGTCCCCCAAATCAGCCTCGACTGTTGGAGACAATATCGCCTCCGATGAGCTCAACCTCCGACCTCAACTGCAGGAGACGAGATCTACTTCAACCTCGGCTGGAGATAAGATCTTCCCCAGGCTTCAACTTCAACATCAACTTTGGCTGAAGATGAGATCTCCCCCGAGCTTCAATCTGAACTAGCACAAAGCCTGAAAAAGGACTTCGACAGTCGCCTTCTCTACACTCCCTTCCTTTCAGTTTCGAACATGAAAGTGGGGGGACTACTGTTGGGGATAAATCCCACTCCTATCAAAGTCTAGTTCGATGCGCAGCCTAATACGATCGGTAGCCACAGAAGAGCTTCAGCGGATGGGTCTTAGCTAAACTCCTTCAGCCGGCCGAACTCCTCAACGGTCGAGCTCCTTCGGACTTTCAACGGTCGGACCTTAGTCGAACTCCTTCAATCGATCGAATTCCTCAGCGGTCAAGCTTCAGTCGGACTTCCATGAGAGCCGAACTTCCTCCGCACTCTTTCAGTCAGACGCCTGCGAAAGCCGAACTTCCTCCAAGCTTCTCCTTCGATCGGACTTCTTCAGGAGCTGGACTTCTTCCAAACATCTCCTTCGATCGATCGAGCTCCTTCCAAATTTTTCAGTGATCGAGCCTTGGCCGCACTCTTCCAATCAGACGCCTACGAGAGCCGAACTCTTTCTGAGCTTCCCCTTGGTCAAACTTCTCTAGAAGTCCGAACTCCTCTGAAATTGATACATATCGAAGTCCACCTATCAATGCCTACTTTTTCAGAGCCACGGCTATTAAATCTAAACAAACGATCACCATCAGTCTGCCATAGATGATGCTACAGGCAGTATCCCACTCCATGACAGACACCATACGACCTCGAGCAACCCGCCAGTATGGTTGTCACTATCCGCCTGACGACGCCTTCTCCTTCGTATCGAACTCTATGTGGCTCCGACGGTCCGCTACCATGTGGTATGACCGTCACCATCAATCAAGCTCTGTCTATAAAAAGGACCCTCCAGATATGCTAACTCTAAGCTCTAAGCTCTTCTCTTCTTCTCTAAACTCTATCGAGCCAGAGCTGATTTGATCGTCGAAGGATCCTGTCAGATCCACCCCCACCAGCTTCGGATGGAACTTTATTTTGCAGATCTCCGATAGCGACCTCATCCACCTCCACCTTAGCTAGATCCGACGATGATCAGATTCTGCACCAACAATATGTATAATATATATATATTATAATCACATCTTTTGTTATAAGAGGGGTCGTCTTTTATTATAGTTGCCACATACGTTTTGTATTCTTTTTTTAATATAGTGAAATTTTCCCTACCTTCGCTTATCGGCATAGGCCAAAGTCTGAACCAGATAAATCATTATGTTCTTTTTTTTTCTGCGATTGTTTATCAGTATTTCAAAATTCACACTAATTAACAAATAATCTAGCAACAAACTGTTATCAAAGTCAAAGGTTCAAATTTGCTCAGATTTGTTCATTACATATATTTTGGGTTTTGATTATCTATTAATTCTATTTTTTATTTTTTATATTTTTTATGATGTCTATGAAATTCAAGATCAAAAAATTCAATGAGAAGAATGATTTCAATCTTTAGCATATAAATATGCGACCCCTACTACTTCAGCAAGGATTGCTGAAAGCACTAAAAGATAGATACTCTTATAGTGCTTAAAGATAGATTGTCTCATAGTCTCTACTTGCTTTAGGATAGCACAATTATTAGTGCCATATCAATCTCCTCATCAGATTCAGATAGTACTAGTAGCATAAGGCTAGCATATCTATTTTGAGCAAATGGGATCTACCATATGCTTAGAAAATTGGAAAGCTTGACTTTTGTGAGCATTGTATCTATGAGAAGTAGTCTAGAGTAAGTTAGCACAGCCATCCACAAGACTAAGGGTATGTTGGATTATATTAATTCTGATCTTTAGTGTCCTGCATCTATTCAGTCTAAAGATAGTTCTTGATATTTATTGACTTTCATTAATGAATTTTCAAGAAAAATTTGGGTATACTTTCTGAATGTATAAGAATGAAGTTTTTTCTATTGAGAAACAATCCAGCAAGAAGATCAAGAGATTGAGAACTGATAATGGCATGAAGTTTTGTAAGGATCAATTTAATGAATTTTGTAAGGTTGAAGGTATTGTGAGATACCGCATAGTTAGGAAGATACAATAGCAAAATAGTGTTGTAGAATGCATGAATAGAACTCTTTTAGAGAGAGTATAGTATATGCTTTCTCAATCAGATTTATCTTAGAATTTTTGAGCTAAAGTTATGAATATGACCTGCTACTTGCTGAATAGGTCTCCATCTACTACTATTGAGTTGAAGACTCCTATTAAGATATGGTCTGGTATACATGCTGATTATTTTATTTTAAAGATGATTGGTTGTCCTGCTTATGCAAATATCAGTGACAGTAAACTTGGAAAAACAACACAAAAATGTATCTTTCTTGATTATCAGTCTAGGTTGAAAGGCTATATATTATGGTGTGTTGAGCTTGGCTCTTAAAAATTTATAGTCAATAGAGATATTATCTTTGATAAAAAAGCTATGCTTCATTCAAGAAATGAGTCAGTTGCTATAAATAAAGATCATAATGTTAATAAGCAGGTAGAGCTTGAGGTTAAACTTTTAGTTCATTCATCATAAGGTGATACTTTAATTCAACTAGTTCAGGATGATCATAAACTTGAGATTGTTGATGAGAGAGATGCCCCACAGGAACAATAGTACACCATAACTATTGATAAATCGAGTAGGTAGATTAGACCCCCTCAAAGATATGGATATGCAGATTTGGTTTCTTTTGTATTGTCTGTAGTAGAGTCTATTGAGATTCAGGATCTTATCAGTACTTATCATGAAGCCATCACTAATAGTGAGTCAGCACCATGATCTATTGCTATAAATGAGAAGATTGAGTCTCTTCATAAGAATCAGACATACGAGCTAGCTAGTGAAACCATCATAAGACCAAAAGATTATGGATACAAATGAATCTTTAAGAAGAAAGAATGAATCCTAGAGGTTGAAGCAGCAAGATTCAAAGTATGTTTGGTTGCAAAATGCTACAACCAGAAGAAATATAGACTTTAATAAAGTTTTTTCTTTTGTTATAAAACATAGCTTTATTAGTGTATTGCTTGCCATTATTCCATTGTTTGACTTAAAGCTTGAGCAGCTTAATGTCAAAAATAGTTTCTTTTATGGTGAGCTTGAGGAATGGATTTACATGTAGCAACTAAAGAGATTTATTATATAGGATGAGGAGGACCATGTTTACTTATTGAGAAAATTATTATGTAGTTTGAAGCAATAATATCTGAGATAGTGGTATAAGCAGTTTGATGCATTTATGCTTCACTCAGAGTGATTATGATAGTTGCGTTTATTACATGAGGCTTTTAGATGGTTCTTTTATTTATTTGTTGCTCTATATTGATGATATGCTCATTGCAAGAAATAGTATGTCTAAGATTGAGATATCAAAGGTATAGCTTAGCAGTGAATTTGAGATGAAAAACTTGGATGCACCAAAGAAGATTTTGTGTGTGGAGATTTACAAGGATCGACGTACAGGCAGATTGTTTTTGTCACAAAAAAATTATATTATGAAGATGCTTGAGCATTTTGGTATGCAGGATTGCAAGCCACTGAGTGCTCCAGTTGTAGCATATTTCACACTTTCAGCTACTTGATCTCTATAGTCAAATGAGAAGGAGGAATACATGTCACATGTTTTATATACTAATGCATGCAGTTGAGAGAGTGTCACAAATGCCATAGTTTGCATACATCTAGATATCTCACAAGCCGTTAGTATTGTTAGTAGATACATGAGACATCCAAGAAGAATTAATTAATAGGCTATGAAATGGATCTTACGCTATTTGAAGGCACTACAAATGTTGATTAGGTATATGATTGGGGTTCGCCTTTACAATAGTGTTGTTGGTTTTGTAGACTTTGATTATATAGATGATTGGACTGGAGGAGGTCTCTGACAGATTATGTCTTCACTCTCTCAGGTTTTGCTATTAATTGGAAAGCGACTTTATAGTCTATTATTACTTAGTCTACTATAGAGACGAAGTTATGGTAGCGGCAGATGCAGTGAAGGAGGCTATTTAGTTACAAGATTTGATTGGTAATCTTGACTTCAGCAGGATATGACTATTGTTTATTGTGATAGCCAGAATGACATATATCTGATTAAAAATCAAATGTATCATAAGAGGACCAACAAATTTGTTGATCAAGCCACTTACCACTCTCATGCTCAAGCACTGCTTAGACTTAGTTCATATTTTGAGATACTGAGATAGACCTTTAGGAGCATTATTGAAAGAGATAATTGAGAGAAGTTCACTATTTTGTATTGCAGCTCGATGAAATTCAAGCCAATGTGGAAATTTATTAGTGTCGATTGAATTTGATATGACCCACGGTATGAATTCAATCTATTTTGTACTTTATTGGTCAGTTTAGATATTTTGATATTTTCACTTTATGTTAGAATTTGATGGCTATATATATATATATATATATATATATATATATATATATATATATATATATATATATATATATATATATATATATATATATATATATATATATATATTAATCATATTTTTTGATATTGAAGAGCCATCTTTTCTTATTTGAATCACTGCATACTTTTTGTACTCCATCTCTCTTTTCATCTTTGCCGGCCTGTAGATGCAGGTCAAAGATCAAATCAGGTAAATCATTATACCCTATTTTATCTATATATAATTATTTATTATTATTTTAAATTTTATATTAATTAATAAATTATATTGTAACCGTAAAAATTTGTTTGTTAGAGTGCATGAACATGAAACTTGCTGGAGGTTGGGCACTCAAGTGCGTTCACATCATGGACCATTCACACTTCTGTGGATTACTCATACCTTTCCCATCTTCGATTTGGATGGCTGGCACTCACTAGTTGATATATTTGTCCCAATCACAGTGAGAGGGGCCTTAGGCTTGGGATTAGATTCCATTTGCGAAAGGGAAATGGAGGTCCGACCGGACAACCAGGAGCTATGCACGACTCAGCATTACTGGACGCCATCCTCTGGGGAGAGGACTGTCCTTGTCCTTTACCACCCCTGCCTTTGTTAGTCCATATATTCTTATTTTATCTGCATCCACAAAGATTCGCTCCTGGGGTATTTTATCTGCATCCACAAAGATTCTCTCCTGGGGCACCTTTCCCGTAGGATTTTGAATGCCCGCTCAAACCCAAACCCATCGCATCCGTCCATGTATGGCGTTGCACTTGCTTGTCGCTTTTGATCAGTGCAATGCCATGCATGAGCAGGTGAGATGACGCCACGATCGAGAACAATCAAACAGCTACCAAACATCTATTTTATCATACAGATGATCATATTCATGTTTAAAGTTTTTTGATATAAATTAATTAGAAGTTAAAACAAAGTTAAGAAGAGACGAGGCAGTCATTTTCCATCAGTACTTCTTAGGAGCTGTGTTGTTATATCTGTTAACTATGAGGATTTCTATAATGAAATGGTACGGTAACCAAGTAGCTGGTGCAGAGTGGGCCAAGTTTCTACCCTTAATTTGATGCTTTTGGTTCCAAAGTGTGCATCAAAGTAAAATGGAACACTTTGGATCTGAATATAGATTGAAGGTACCAAACATATCTGAAGAGCAGAAAAACATTGTGCCTGTGAGAGTGACGTCCAAGTAGAAATGCAGTCACACTGCTAAATAGATGAGGAAATCGTCTAGCTATACTGTTAAAGATTTAGTTTGTAATTCCTAAATAGTATGTATATATGTACGTATTATGTGTGCCTACGTTTGCGGTTGTCCACATGTTCAGATTCCAGCACATCATATGGGCAAGCAGATGAATATTCTGGAAGCATTCTTATCAAAATAAGGAAGTATTTTTATTGTTCATTGTTAATCATAAGATTGATTTTAAGCTCTCATTTAAATAATATAATCAAACAGGTAGGTTAGTTTAAAAGAGTTTCAGCATAAAAATTTGTGAGGGTCTTTAGTTTCTAACATCTATATCATTCTTTCTATTCCATTCGCCAGTCTGCTGCTGGTAGGGTTGTAATAATGGATACTGACAAAGAAACAAGTGATTGATAAGGGCGAAATCCACCAATACTCGCTGATCAAAATGATTTTAGTGAGGACAGAAATCCTGTTCGAGATCTTTTCATGCTAGTGCTTGATTTAGTGGATTGCTAATGCCATGTGAAATGATTATTTGACTTTTGAATATTACATCTCAAATCAAATGAGTATCAGAATTAAGAGTTTATTGTCTTAGTATTCTATTGCAAATTACATGTTGGATTTAACTATATATATATATAGCCTCCTCCTCCTAATCGTTTGAGAAAAGTATACAACCTTTTTTGACCCGCAAATACGCATGTAAATAATGGTTTCTAGTGCCCCATAATTCCTTGCTACAGGCCGATCATGTTACAAGTAAATTCACAGCACCTTGGTTGATAGAGGAAGAGAAGAGATGAAGGAAAGAGAACATTTTTTTCTTAAAAGTACTACCGCACACACTTTCTATATTTATAGTACAAAGAAAATAGGTTTACAAGAAAAAGAAAATAGAAAAATTTACAAGGAAAAAGGATTAAATCTTTGCAGAAATAACTGCATACCTATTTACCCGTTCAACAAACAAGGTAACAACTACATACCTATTTATTCTTTCAACAAACAAGATAACAACTTGAATATCAAATTTAAATTTTAAATTTAAATTATCCCCTACTTTTTATCACACCCCTTTAATTTAAATTTATGAAACTCCAAGTTGTCTTCGAAATTTGTAAAATTTTTCTTTTTCCAGAGCTTTAGTGAAGATGTCCATCAATTGATCATTTGTGCTATAGTACTCCATTTGAATTTCTTCTTTATCCACCAGGTCTTGGATGAATTGGTGCCAAACTTTCAGTATGCTTAGTGCAACCATAGAACATAGGATTTTTTGTCATTGCAATGGTGGATTTATTATCACAATAAATTTGGGTTGCTCCATCTTGCCTTTCTTGGAGACCTGCTAGAATTCGTCGAAGCCAAATTGTTTGACATGCTGCACTTATAGTTGTTATGTATTCTGCTTCTGAACTTAAAAGAGCACTAGACTGCTGCTTCTTTGTCGCCCAAGATATTACTCCAGAGCCAAGACTATGCACAAATCTAGAAGTTCTTTTCCTACTATCAGCACAACCAGTCCAATCACTGTTAGTATAAGAATATAATTTAAAAACATCCATCCGTCCATAGCGAAAACCATAATTGAGAGTTCCTTTGACATATCTTAGTACTCTTTTTGCTGCTCCAAAGTAATGCTTGCTAGGATTGTGCATGAACCTGGACAACAGGCTAACTAAAAACATCATATCTGGCCTAGAGTAAGATAAATTAGTCCTCCAATTAGGATGTTGTATTGTTTTTCTTTTATTCTTTTAACACCATCATCTAAAACATGTTTATCATTTGTATTTATTGGAGTATTCACTGGCTTGCAAACAGAAATCTTTTCAATAAATTTTTGGCATTTTTCTATGAAAATTTTCATTAAATCTTGAATAATTTTTGCCCAAAAAATAATAAATCTTTGTCATTTCAAATTATGCATATTTTTCTTTAAGTAAAATATATTCTCGAAATAAATCAAACTCATGTAGAGAAATTTACACTTTTTTTTAAATTACTTTTCTTGTTGGAGAAAATAGTTATTAATTCTACTGTACCAAGCCCTTGGAGCCTATTTCAATCCATACAAAGCTTTCTCCAATTTGTAAACTTTTCCTTCTTGGTCTTTTACTTCAAATCCTTGAGGCTGTTTTACATCACTTTCTCTTGCAATTTTCCATTCAAAAAAGTGGATTTCATATCAAATTGAAAAACCTACCATTGTTTTGGAGTTGCCAAGGCTAGAATTATTTTGATAGCATCAATTTTGGCACTAGGAGAAAAAGTTTCTAAAAAATCAATATCTGAAATTTGAGCATAACCTTTGGTAACTAACCGAGCTTTATGCTTTTACAGTGTACCATTAGCATTGAACATGGACTTGTAGATCCACTACTTTTTTTTTTTTTTGTTGGCGGGTGGGTGGGTGGGGGGGGGGGGGGGGGATAGATCAACCAACTTCTACATCTTTCTTTTTTTTAATGGCTTGTATATCTTCCTTCATGCCTTGCACCCATTTTGGTTTCTGTACTGCATCTTCAAAATCAACATATTGGTAAATATCTAAAATCCTTTGAAATTTTGTTAGAGGTGGGTTAAAATAACTTCTTTCATATGCATCTAAATCATCAGAATTACTTATATATATATATCAGAATCACTAGACATATTATGCAAACTAGGAGATATATATATGTTAGGTATTTTCATCAAACAATGCGGGTGGGGTGTTGACATCAAGCAAAACTTTATTACCTTCTTCTATTAGAACTATAGGAATCTCAATCACATTAAAATTTCAAGTTCTATTTTCATCAAAAATCACATCACGATCGATGATCAACTTTTTAGTTATAAGATCATATAGTTTAAAACCTTTTGTTCCATTACTATACCCTACGAATATGCATTTAATACTTTTATCATCTAGTTTGCTTCCTTTTTCAGTTGGATCATGAGCATATGCAACACAGTCAAATATTTTTAAATAACTCACATTAGGCTTTCTTCCATACCAAACTTCATTAGGTGTTTTACCTTGTACTGCTTTGGTGGGAAAATGGTTCAACAAATGAACTACAGTAGCCACAGCTTCTCCCCTGAAAATCTTTGATATTGCATTTTCTTTTAGCATACATCTGGCTATCTTGACCACAACTTGGTTCTTCCGCTCTGCTACTCCATTTTGTCGGGGAGTATAACTCGCAATTAATTCTCTATGGATACTTGCATTTTTGCAAAAAATAGATAATTCTTTGAAAGTGAATTCACCCCCTCTATCATTATGTAGAATTTTAATGAAGCATCCATTCTCTTTTTCCACAAAAGCTTTGAATGTTCTGAAAGCAGAAAATATGTTAGACTTTGCTTTTAAAAAATACACCCACATCATCCTTGTGCAAACATCTATAAACAGTAAAAAATATTTGCTACAATCATGCAAGGTTATCTAGATAGGCCCACAAATATCTGCATGTACAAGTGCTAGGTGCTCCTGGGCTCTTCAAGAATTTTCTATCTAAAAAGAATTTCTATGCTATTTTTCAAAAACACAGGATTCACAAACACTACCATCATTTTGAATTTTTGGTAACCCAACTACCATGTTTTTTAGACTCATCAATTCTAATCCTCCATACTTCAAATGGCCAAACCTTTTGTGCCATAAGATGGATTCATAATAGGCTAAAATAGATAATACATGCAAGAATGACTATAAAAAATATTTTATTGCCATTTTTATTGTGACTACCATTTTTCCAGTTTTCTTTTCATAAACCTCATCATCAAAAATAGCATAATTAACTTTTCTCGTTAGTTGTCCAATACTAATAACATTTTGTTTTAAACAAGAAATAAACATTATATGAATAATTTTTTTACCATCCTTTGTGTCTATGGCAACTATTCCTTTTCCTTGCACCTCTACTTTACTATTATTCCCCATTCAAACTATGGATCTGACTGAAGCATTAATCTCTTGAAATAACTTTTGGTCATCTGTCATGTGGTTACTGCATCCACTATCCAAAAACTAAATACAATTTGAACAATCATCAACAGAAGCCAAGAAAAGAATATTTTTCTTATCTTCTTTTCACTGCTACCCTTTTCATGGTAATTAGCTTGACTTTTGTTCTAGTAATTTTTATCAAGATGACCATATTTTTTACAGTAAGAGCAGAAAGGAACATTGGAATTTTTATTTTTGAACTAGCAGTCTTTTTCAATGTGTCTAACATTTTTGCAATGAAAACATTATCTAGTTTCTTTGTTACCTTCATTGGGGTTCCTCTGGCTGTCATTTGATCAGCCTCGACCCCTTCCTCGAGTGCCGAATCAACCACGATCTCTGCTACCATTTTGACCTCTGCCTTGAGATCCACTCTCTTGATTTTTTGGTTGTTCCTTTTTCTGCTCTGTCCTCATTTGTAAAGCATATTTTGATATTTCACTTGAAGATATGTTAATTCTTTGTTCATGGACCAAAAGTGAGCTTATTAATTCATTCATAGATAAAGCACTTAAATCTTTAGACTCTTCAACAATAATAGCAACAATATCAAATTTTGTAGTCAAATTTCTCAAAATTTTTTTTACCACTGTTTGTTCTCTGAAATTTTCACCAAGAGATCTAATTTGATTTACAATAGAAGAAACTCTTATGAAAAAATTAGTGATAGATTCAGAATCCTTCATGAAAAAAGTTTCAAACTTATGTCGAAGAATTTGAAGCTTAACAATGATTACCTTGTCTATTCCTTTGAATCCACTTTTTAGGATATCCCAAGCCTCTTTTGATGTTTTAGTTGACATGATGCAAGGGAATGTGGTCTCATCTATTGCTTGCTATAGATACAAGAGTTCCTTTGCATCCTTTAGTTGGTTTTTTTTCATTTGAGTTCTTTGGTCTTCTAATGCTGCTGGATCCTCAAGATTATTCTATAAAATCATATTATACCAAATTTCATAGATCTTGTGAAACAAATAAAGTTTTCATTTTAACATACCAAAACTGAAAATTGTCATCTTTGAAAATAGGAAGAATTTAACTTACACCAATACCTGCCATCTTTTTTTTTTTTTTTTTTGAACTCCTAAATCGCCTGATCTCTTCTCTTTAATTTGACAACTTTGGAGACGATCTCCTCCTTTGCTAACACTGTCTGCACTTTGAATTGCTCTGATACCAAAATGTTAGAAATAAATTCCTAGCAACTTGGTTTGATAGAGGATGAGAAGAGATGAAGTAAGAAAGGAGAACACTATTTTCTCAAAGGTAGTACCGCACAGACACTCCTTTATTTATAGTGCAAAGAAAACAAGTACACAAAGTAATAGAATTAAATTTTGGCAGAAATTACTGCATAACTATTTACCCATTCAACAAACAAGATAACAATTGGATATCTATTTATCCATTCAACAAACAAAATAACAACTTGAATTTTAAATTTAAATTATACCTTAGTTTTTATCAGATCAATGGGCTATCCCAAATTTAAATTTTCAATTCAGATTATACCTTACTTTTTATCAGATCAATGGGCTACCCTCCCTCCCTTTTTTTGGAGGAAAAATGGGTTGTCCTTTGTGATGGCCAAGGGCCAGCACACACCCAATGGGACCCAAGGGGGTTGCTAGTTGAGGGGTGGCTATTGACAAGGCAACATCCTTGGGGGTCGATCGGATGGGATCGATTCATCCTTGGTGGGTAGGGATTAAATAGGAATGATCGCCCAGCCTGTCGCTTAAGTGTAATTTGGCTTGATGCAGGTTAACTCAGGTGCGAAGCCTCTCAGGTCCGCCCATAGTACATCATAGATGTAGGATTCTAGTGTACCTAATAAAGGCTAATAAATTTTTCCTTCTAATAGGTAATTATCTTTTAGAAGAGTGGTTAAGGGCTACGATCTTATAGATGGTATCAGAGCAAGATTGCTGGTTCGAAACCTGGTAGACCCCTCGAGTGTTGCTAGGGGGAGGGGGATTATTGGCCAAAGGCCAGCGCACACCAGATAGGACCCAAGGGGTTTGCCAGTCGGGGGGTGGCTGTTGACATGACAACTACGTCATAGATGTGGGATTCTAGTGTGCCTAATAAAGGCTAATAAATCCCTCCTTCTAATAGACAATTATCTTTTAGAAGAGTGGTTAGGGGCTAAGGTCCTACACTTTGCCCTTTACTTTTATGATAAAAAGAGAGGGAATTAATATATATGGGGCTGTCCTTTACTTTTCCTTGGAAAGAAATTAGTTCATTTATTTTAGATTTTCTAGAATAATAATGAGAGGGCCACCAACCATTTCAAAGAATTAACAAAAAATATATATCTATCTGAAATACTGAAGGAGATACCTCTCAAGTGATGGAGGAATCCTAAAGATCATGCACGATAGTAAGATGGTGATAAGAGAAAGAAAGTATGGAGGATACTACTTCATGGCAGGGAGCTCAATACGAGATGGAGCTCTAGGAGAAGATAGATCAGGCACGAAATGAAAGACTTAGAAGGACGACATGCGATGTTGCAGAATAAAGTTTCTATTACCATAGGAGACTGCCTCAAGCAGATCTTTAGTCATAATGGGCATAGCCTATGATGGAGATGGAATCAAGCGGCCTAGCTTGACTCCCATGTCTATCCATCCATGATCAATAGATGATTGCCCCAGGAGATAGGAGCATGAGACGAGCTCTCAGATAGATGAAGATCGAATATCGAGTTGAAATAAATATTATTAAGAAAAATACTTTGAATTCTTCTACAATAAGCCTACAACAAGATCTAGAATGATGAATGAAATCCAACGAGCTCAAAAATATCCCAACGAGAGTCCAGATTGAGGAGATATGTGTGAAGAAAGGCCAACAGCAGACTGGTATGATCTACAGTTGCTGAAGTAGGGCCCATAGCAGGCAGGCCCACTGGAGGAGCAGCCCAGCCCAGGCCAGCGAGCTTGGGCTCGACCTAAGCGTGCACGGGTCCTTGGGCCAGCCATGCATGGGTACGGCCCGCAATGCACTGGACTGCATCCAGGCCCAGTGTGGGTGCTAGCATCGCACAGGAGCACGTGATAGCCAGCCAGGGCCCAGGCTAGCACGTGCATGAGCATGGCATGGGCCCAAGCGACCATGCGAGAAGGGGGGCCGACATTTAGGCATCGTGAGCATGCGCCAGTGCGCAGACGCAGATGAGCACGTGCGGTCGTGCATGCAGCAGCATCTCCACGAAGTCTAGTGCATAGTGCGTGTGGACCGAGCTTTCTTACGGGGTTCACAGGGAGTTTGTGTGATCGAACAACTGACTTTATAAGCGGTGAAGATCCGATGGGCTAGGACTTCTTAGAGATATAATCGTAGATTGCTATCCAAGCTAGACATGGACTGAGGCCTTTAAAAGGCCTATAGCAAATCGAAGGCTTTGTGCGGTGTGGTTTAGCTATGACCTAAGATGGGAGAAGCAGCAAATTGGAGGATGCTAGTTGATAGTAGGAGCAGGAGGCTCCAGACAGACAAGTAGGCAACGGACTACGATCGTTTCAGGGGGTTTCTAAGAGAGAGCTTTGTAACTACAGCTTCTAGTTGAGAGAATTGTATACAAGTATTAAGAGTCGATAATCTTCTCTTGTATCCATTCTATTTTCATAGTGAAGCTTTACATGCCTGTTGGAGATGAGCCTTTGGATCGATCCATGTACTTGATTATATATAATATATATATATATATATATATATATATATATATATATATATATATATATATATATATATATATATATATATTATCATAATTTTTTAATGTGAGATCCTTAATAATTGATATCAGAGCGAGTTGATACCATAATAATTGATATTAAAGCTAGATGGTATCGGAGCATGAATTACAGTAGTGGTGATAAATATTAAAGAATATGAAGAAGACAAGCACAATCAAGGTGGAGATCAATGGGTTCGATAGAAAAGATAATTTTTTTCTTATGGCAAGCAAAGATAAAGAATGTCCTCATCCAATATGGATTGATCAATACTTTCTTATATGAGAAGATGCCTGCCATCATAAAAATGATCAAAAGATTGAAAGCAGATCCAAATGCAGACAGTGAGCATGATCCACTTGTATCTAGCGGATGATGTCGTGATTCACGTAGGTGAGACTTTCTTGACGGTACTATAGTCGAAGCTCAAGAAGTTGTACATAGTAAAATCGCTCATCCACATGCTATTCTTTTGGAAGCAGTTCTACAAGTTACGGATAGACGAAGATCAGTGCATGCAGGAGCATGTATCCAATTTTTAGAAGATCCTCATCGATCTTCTCAGCATTAATGAAAAGTTGAGAAGAAGATCGAGACATTGGTCTTGCTATTATCCCTTCCACTTTTTTTTTGAGTTTTTGATGACTGCTTTTCTTGTAGGTAAGAGCACTATCAAGATGGAAGAAGTGACTTCTACACTCTCCAAAATGAGGTTCTCAAATGAAAGAACCAAGTCTCGAATTCAAGTGACAACTTAGCCCTAATGTTGATTGGAGATGATGGCAGCAAAAGATGAAGTGGCAGGAGATCATGAGGTGGGCAGTCCAAGTCCAAGATAAGGGATTAGAGCAAGATTAGGTGCTACTACTGTGATGAGTTAGGACATCGAGTAAAGAATTATCCATAACTCAAAAATCAGATTCATGCTACTATAATGATAGCCAGTAATGATACAAAAAATAGTGACGATGTCTTTTGATAATTGATTAAGTATCTACTTCTTTCTTCCAGTGAATTATATATGAATTCTACTTATTCATATCATGTATGCTACAGAGAGGAGTTATTTGATTCGCTAAAGATCGGTGAGGGCACTATATTTCTGTCAGACGGATCGAGCTATGAGATCAAGGATAATGGAATGGTCAGCATGAAGCTCCATGATAGAATAGTGAAGAAGTTGGGTGAGGTCCGATACGTACCTAGCTTTAAGAAGAATCTAATCTTACTGAGCAGATTGGATTCGATCGACTTCAGATGAAAAGCTAGTATGGTATCAACTCACTTTGATACTAATTATTGGAGATCTTGTACCAGAATATTAGGGCAAGAAGAAAAAAAAATAAAAGAAACACAATCAAGTACGTAGATTAGTCCAAAGGCTCGTCTCCATGGGGCATGCAAAGCTTCACTATGAAAAAAGAATAGATACAAGAGAAAATTATCCACTCTCAATATTCGTATACAATTCTCTCAACTAGAACTTATACTTACAAAGTTCTATTTTAGAGACCTTCTAAAATGATCGCAGTTCGTTGTCTAGCTATTTGTTCGGAGCTTCCTAGTCCTGTTGTCCGCTAGTACCCTCTGATCTGCTGCCTTCTCCCATCTTAGGTCTCAGCTAAACCATACTGTACAAAGCCTTCAGTCTATTATCGGCTTTTTAAAGGCCTCAGTCCGTATCCAACTCAGATAGCAATCTCTGATACATCTCTAAAAAGTCCTGGACTATCGGATCTTCATCGCGTGCAAAGTCAGTCGTCTGATCATGCAAACTTCCTGTGAACTCCATAAGAAAGCTGGGTCCATGCACACTATATGCGTAGACTCCATGGAGATGCTGTCACGCGTGTGACCGTGGGCGCTCCCTCGTGTTTGCGCACTAGTGTGTGCTCACGATGTCCGAATGTTGGCTCCCCTTCTCGCATGACCGCCTGGGCCCAGGCCGCACTCGTGTGCGTGCTCGCCTGGGCCTGGACCGGCTATCACACATGCCCGCGTTGGGCCTAGACACGGCCCAGTGCGCTATGGACCGTGCCCACATGCCCATGCGCGCCTGGGCCGAGCCTTGCGGGCCTGCATGCCTGGATCACTCCTCTAGCAAGTCTACTTATTGTGGGGATTTGGGCTACAAACGATTCAAGCTACTCATAAGCTACTCGAGCTTGACTCGAGTTTAAGCTTGACTCGACTCGGTTATTATTGAGTTCGAGTCGAGCTCGAGTAGCAGGATACTCGGCTCGAAAGCTCACAAGCCTACTTGAATATATATTTTTAATAATATTATTTTTATTTATAATATATATATTAATATATATATATTATTAATAAGATAATGCTCGATTTCGATATCAAACTCTAGCTCAAGTATGGCTCGGTTTATATTCGACTCGAGTGGAGTCGAACTTGAGCCTTGTCTATTTTTTATTGAGCCAAGTTCGAGCTTAGGATATTAAGTCTCGGTCGAGCTCGAGCCAAGTTTTGAGCCCGAGTATTTTGACTCTAGTCGAGCTCGAGCTTTCAATTACTCGACTTGACTCGGTACAATTGCACCCCTAGTGGGGACTTCAATAATTCGTAAACCGTATCAGCCTGCTGCTGATCTTTCTTCGTGCATATTTTCTCCGTCTAGACTTTGATTGGGATGTTCTTGGGCTTGTTGGACTTTGTTCATCGTCCTGAACCTTGCTATAGGCTTATTATAAAAATAATTTGAGTTATTTTTCTCAACACCAAGATCCAAAGACAATCTCCACCAAATGGAGAAGGGGTACAATTGTTAGACACCAAGGTTCCCAATTGAAAAATTGGTACAACTATCATTGTGTTTTTTCTATTCAATTTTGTGTGATGGCTAAAAATCACGTTAACCCTGTGCAGCGACCGGTGTCATCCTTTACACGCCCATGCCATGATGTTTTTGATATGTTCATTGCTAAGTAAGAAAATCTGCTACTATTGGCAAGACATCCTACGAAAATATTTTGTTTTAGTACATCTTTCATTTGGAAAAAGAAAATCATTATGGTGCAGTGTCAAGGAAGCATTTGATACAACTTTTAATTGTTGTTCATGTACACATTTCTTGGATGGAAGTGAAAAGTTTTGCTCTCAAAGGTGGAAGTGTAAAGTAATCAAATTCCTAGATGTGATACCGGAAGTGAAGGGATTTGGAGATGTGCATGAAAGCGACTAACACAACTTTTGACTTACATTGATAGTGGAAACCTTGTCCTTATCCAATCTTCCAATATTGAAGTGTGAAGCATCCCTTTATTATTATCCAGTCCCGTTCCACTTCCCCTTTTCCTTTACAACTTTATGCTTGCCAGAACATCAATCTACTACAGATCGTTCAAGCTTTATCCACTGGCTGTAGTCCTCTTTCGGTTTTTTTTTTTTTTTTTTTTCCTGAGGAACTTGAGGTTGAAAACTTTATTAATGAAGAATTTCTGGAAATGCACACTCGATTTAGTGGAAACTCTTTTACAATGCACACACCTACACATAGTTGCATGCTCTTTTGGAATATCATCAATCTCACCTTTATATTCATAAGACATTTCTAAGAACATTTATGGCCAAGTTCATGTGATGCAAACAATGCTCAGCTTGTAAACCTGATCTTTGATTGTGAAACTAGTATGATATGGTCAAGGCAATGCATGTAATATGCATGACACAAACTTTTAAATTTAAATAAATAAATAAAACTCATGTTGCCTTTTGCTTCTGTGCATTCCGTGCATGTCTTAATTTATCTCTTGCACTAGAAGAACTTTCCTAATTCACAGTTCTCGATCCCAAGGGCAGTTAAGAATTCCCTATACCAGGAAAACACCTTTTTTGCTTGTTTTGGTAGGAGACCCATGCTTGTATAAAAGTAGATTAAGGTTGAATAGAGTTTCACATTTTGCAACATTTTTTGGATGGACCAGCATTAATGATGAAGGAATAAGAAAATTATAACCATTTTCTGAAGTCAAAAGACGCAGCATTCATCTGGTCTCTTAACTAGTCTTTTACAAGCCCTGTCAAGGACCATCTTAATTTCAAGCAGGATAGATTTTAACAATTAATTCTCTATTCCTGACAGGCAGATTTGCGAGGTCCATTTGGAGACATTTGGACACGGTTTAAAGTTCAGAAGGTATCCTGTGTCAGGGAGCTATGGACTGAGTGGAGAAGCAATAAGGCAAAAAGAAAGTGAAAAGGATCGGAGTAGCATCTGTTTATTGGTGCATTTGGTTAGAGAGGAGTGCCTGTAAATTTAGTGGATCGAAGCTGTCAGACTTGCAGTTGTTGCGGAGAATCCAGAGGTGGTTTGTGGAATGATTTAGGGTGAGAAACTGTGAGACTAAGAAAGATGATGAGGGACTGTTTTGAAAAATAAAGTTACATATGGGCTAATTTTGTAGATGATTTAGTGAAGGCGGGAGGTTGACGAGGTTTATCTTTTCTCCTTTCTTTGTGTTGGATCTGTTGTCTGTTTTCCCTTTGAGTATTACCAGTTTCCATTTCTAACTTGTTCAACCATGAACCATGTTCTTAATTTCACCCAAGAGAAAAAAAAAAATTCTACCGTCTGCTGAAATTAAATGTTTAATGAAAAAATAATGTGGTGGATTCTATGAATTCTTGTTAGTGCTTGTACCAGATATTTAATCTTTACAGATGATATGCCATGTGATGTGAGAGAGATGGTACTTTATATCGGAACCCCTCCGCCAATTATACTGACACCGAGAAAGGAACCAATCAGCTCATGCCACATGGCATGACAGTTATGAATCTTTTATGCCATTGTTTAGCCCAACGAGACTATTCAATATCCTTCTAGATCCCAACCCTCCAATTAGGTTACTGTTTCCACTTCAAATTAACATGTCAGTCTGAATTTAATTACAATAAATGCAGTTATGGCAAATAGGCTTGATTAAATTGTGCAATTAATAGATTTCTTGAATCATTTTGCCTTATAAAGTATTTGCTACTCGTAGCAGACACTCAAGTCAAACTTTATAAAATTGAAGACCTAGTGTTATGCCTTGAAGTTGGTCCAATACTGGTAAGCCATATTGTGCAATGTGTTGAGCATCACAAATATTTTTAGGGCACATATTGTTGCATGTTGACTTTCCAAGATTCCCAAGTTGGAGCGTCGAGATTAACTAAACCCAACTTAAATCACAGTAAGGCCAAATGATCATGACCGAGAGCCATGATGAACCAATCAACCAATTGGCAAGATGTAGGAACATACACTGTTTATATCAAGCCATGTTGGATTTTATTTTTCTTTAATTTTAAGGGATAATATGGCTATCTATTTCGATATGATTTGTCTTTTCATGGCAGGCAGGATTAGCAGCAACACAGAGAACTACTTGATTGTTACAAAAAGTGTGACTGGTTGAATGGTGAGACACCCAGATCATGAAATAGTGGACCAAGGCATGTAATTAAGCTCACAAACAACACTTGACATAGAATGATATTCCATCAAAGCTGATGAGCAAGATATAGTTGGTTGCTTCTTAGTGCATCAGGAAATAGGACTGAATCCAAGAATATACTAAATCCAGAGTTGTTAAGCTTCTCTTAGTTGGGCAACTAACCCTATCTAAATCACAATATGCATATACAAAGTTGTAGGTTTTAGATGGATCGGGGAAAATTCCTTGGTCAGGTGATAAATGGATTTGTTTAGTAAATCCATCAAGGCATTAGAAAATTTAGTAAATCAATTTCTGGATGCTTGTTTGAGGCCATAAATGGATTTGTTGAGGTGACACATATTGAGCTCCCCCGGTCAAGAATAACCAAGTGGTAGTTGAATATATACCTCCTCATGGAGGTCTTAATTAATGTAAGAATGCATTAAATGCTGATGTCTAACTGATGAAGAGTCTAAGTACTTGCAATTGTGAGAAGACATGGGACGCTTACCAACTTAGACACTGGAGTGAAGCTCTTATGGTAGTCCAAACCCTTTTTATGCGTGCAGCCCTTTGCCACTAAGAGAGCCTTGTAGCACTCAGTTATGACGTCGGCTCGATTCCTTTTCTTGAGAACCTATTTGCAGCTTACCCTCCAAAGATAAAACCCATTGGCAGCCAATGCAGTTTTAACGGAAGGAAGATGGATGATAGTCCATGTATTGTTGGCTTCCAAAGCACGGATTTCAGCAGCTAAGGCTTCTTCCATTAGGGCACTCTAACAGCTTGAGAATAGGTGCTAGGCCGTGAAGCAGATGTTATATATATGGCAGCTAGAAAAGCATGGTAAGTAGGATAGAAAAAAGATCATTTGATAGATATTTTGACAAGCAATAGATTGTATGTTTTGAGTCATTCTTTGAATAATGTTGGACATGAGGATGATAGTAATTAACAGTGGTGCACTCTTAATCTGCAAGATAGCGAGGTGTAGATCGAGGTCTAGTGGAACGATGAATGGGCGGATCACTAAGAGGTGAAGGTGGCGGAGATGAAAGACACTATGGGACATCTTTGGGATAGAGGTAGAGAGTGTTTCATGTTGATGGGTACGATGGTTTCAATTAGAGATTACACAGGGAATGACAACATGCTTATATGCAGGTCAATAAATAAAAGGAACAATTTTCACATGAAAAATAACGTTTTGACTAACAAAAAAATTTGTTGACTATGGAGACTGGAGATCATACACTTTGTAGCCCTGTTAGCAAAAAGGATACCCAGTAAAAATGCATTTATGAGCTCAGGCATCAAATTTGTACTTGTAAATGATGTTATGTGCATAGCACAAACACTCAAAAACAGGTAAGTGCTTACAGCTGGGTGGGTTGTTAAAAAGGACCTCATGTGGACTTACATTATGCAACAGTGGAGTTGGATGCAAATAAATTAGATATGTTGCGATGGAGACACACGGTCCCCAAGAAAATGAAGGCAATCTAGCTTGAAAATGCGATGCACATTCCATTTTAAGGAGGTCCATGTGCTTTCCACTTACCCAATTTGTTGAGGAGTCGAACACAAAATGTTGATGAGAATGAGAATATACCATGTTCATGAAAGAAACAGTTAATATCATTTGAAAGGAATTCGTGACCATTATCCTTTTTTCTTTTTCTTTTTGAGTAAAAGGGAGGTTGGCCCAGCCAATTCATCACCATTATCAGAAAGAATATATAAAAACGACATGATAGTCGAACTGAGTTTTGATTATTTAAATGAAATTTTTTGAAAAATGCTAGGCTTCAGATTTAAAGCACATGAAGTATAAATCATCGATCGACAACATTAATCAAGTCGAAACAATTATTTGTCATAATGGAACTGGAAAGGAAAAGGTAATTTAGCAAGCATGTCTTGGTGGAGGACAAACATGACAATGGCAAGTAGAAGAAAAGCTGTCATCTTTATTAGTTTTTTTTTTTCTTTTTCTTTTTTTCTTTTTTCCCTGAAGGACATCATTATTAGTGGTAGCAAGACTTTAGCCATGAAAATAGATGGGGGACCCAATTAAACACCAATGCCAAAAAATTGAGTTGAGAAGCCAAAAAAGCAGCAGCATATCCTTGGCTTGCAAAAAGTCGTGTCCTCTATGCTGTCCACCCACGCCGCATCATCTTCTTCAAGTGAAGGCCTCGTAAGATATAACAATGGGGAAAGCATGTATGTTACAGCATAGTTGAGATATCTTGTGATTACACTGACAGAAAAGATTGTAGTAAAAACTAGGCACTCTAAGGGCATGAGAAAGTGGAAGAGTTGGTGGCAAGGAGACATTACTAATCTTAAAAATAGGAACAAAAACATAATTAAGCAACCTAATAGGACCTGAGGATGAATGGTGAAAAAAAGATATCTTTTTTTTGGAAAAGATAATGTATCATATGATTTCTTGCTCCTGTATTTATAATACAGGACTTGAGAAGGAAGAAACTATGCTGCTAGAGAATGTACCACCATATTTTGACTTGGTTTTCAATTATCCAGAGAGGGAAAACTCATTACATGGCTGTATTGATCTACGGTAAGTTGGAGGGCAGCATTAGGAGCAACAATATGAGGAGATTGAGCATTGTCGGCAGCCCAAGGTGTGTGTCCGTTTTCACACCGAGTACTGTTTCTTTTTTGGGTAAGAAATTAAGCCATATTAAGAACAGCATAAAAGGTTGCATAACAGAGATACATAAACCCAAAACTAGAGCCCCATCGGTGGAAAGAAGGCCCATACAAACCAACAACTACAGAAGGAGCTCAAGCCTCCAATAGGTACTACAGCGGACCCCAACAGCAAAAGTGAAAAACGAAGACAAGGTAAAACAGGCAGGGGCAACCATGAAGTGCATTGTAGATGGAGCAGCAGTAATATCCCCCGTCTGAGAATATAGCTACGCATGATAAAGTGATGACATAGCACTGGCCTAGAGTCTGAATCAGATTCCAACGTTCCAGTGTATAAGCAAAAGAAATAGCAGACGCTCAGCCACAGAGGAAAGGATCAAAAGGGTACAAGGAGCAAGACAAAGTAAATAATAGAGAATAGTCTGCACATGTTGTCCATGAAATAAACAGCCACTGATAAGCTACAGAGTGCGAGGCAAATCAGATATCTTCTCTGTATGCAGCCGGTGTATCATGATACAAAATTGGCACAGAGAAAATAAAACGGAGCCAGAAGCGCTGAAACAGTAGCTGGCCCAAATAGTTGACGCTGGCGGAAGATTCAACTTGGGAACATAATAAAGCAAGAAGCCAGAACAAAGTAGAGAACACCAGAATGACATTGTCGTTGAGAATCTGGCCATGCGACGATAGCTAAGACCGTGTTGAGAGGAAGTTGATGCAGCCATCAGTACCTGCTAACAATGTAATGACTGTAAAAAAAGGGAATAAGCTTAGCAAGGACCAATGTCGCCTTCATGAAGGATGCATAGAATGAACCAGGGGTGTGAGGCGAAGTAAATCAGGACCCAAGCAACTGGGAATAAGTTGAATCCAACAAGTGCTCTTTTGGAGGATGCAACCCGACGCCTTCTGACGGAACTGAAAAGCATAATCGATAGGTAGCAGCACTGCTAACACCCTGAAGTACAAGGAGCGAGGGCACATATTTCCAAGCCAGTTAGATAGTTTCAGCATGTCATAGAATAGCCAGCGGAGATAACTGGAGCCAAACGCTAAGTGCCAAAATATAAATAACAACGGCACTGCATAACAAAGAAGCATAATATGGTAAGAATGAATCTAAAGCTTAACGTCCATCAGGATGATAAGAAAACCCAGAGAGTTTATGTAGAGCATAAGAATTTGCTGGCCAAGGCTTCTACTGTGGTGTATTAAGGGTGATACCAATACAGTGTACCCAAGATTAATGCACTGAAGATGTAACAGGAGAACTACCATGATACCTTCAACTGTGCCAATAGAAGCAAGGTACCTAAAATTCTCTGATGCTATGGCAATACTTAGAGATCATGACGCAGCTCGATAATTTGCATCTGCTCACGTTGTAGAATCTATGCAAAGCGAAAAGGCAATATTGGATCCCCCAAAAAGTAGGAGCAGTCTCCTAAAAGAGCTTGTTTAGATAACCAATTAACAGCTAAATTTTGTTTCCGATAAATATGGGAAGTTGCCCGCTGGGAATAATCTGTAGTAGCCAGGATGTCTTTGAAAATGGGAAGCTCCACAATTTTACATGAAGAAGGATGTCTAATCCAATAAACCACCATATATAAGGGAGTCACCTTGTATAAGGAGCTCCTTGTTTATAAAGAATTGAGCTGCTGTTTTCAAACCAAACTAGGGCTGTTAAGAGCTGTGTGTAAGGCACAGAACAAGGAGAGATGTGAATGTGTTGAGCAACTAATAGGGTACCATGAACATCCCTTATAATAAAAGCAGTACCGGGCCCTTGAGCTTGCACGGCAGCATCAAAATTTAGCATCAACCCCCCAGAGGGAAGAGGCAGCCAAGTAAGAAGATTAGGAGAAGAAATGTGCCGAGGCACATGGAGACTACCCTAGGTATTTGACTAGGAGTTAGAAGAAAAGGCTTCATTGATATCCTGTAAGAAAAAAGATAATTGATGGACCAATTTTGGAGGAGAGGTAAAATGTTGCCGAAACACTCTTGCGTTATGAGAGTTCAAGATTAACCAAGTGATGTTACCCATCATTGCTTTTATCCTATTTCTCTGCCTAAGCATGACCTAGCAATGCAGTCGGTGTTGGCAAAGAAGTAGGGCGAGAATGTAGCTCAGAAATTATGGCAAGGTGGGTCCAACATTTTTGGGCCAAAGAATATATCGCAATAACATGATCAAGGTCTTCGACAGCATTAGTACAGAGGTCACAATAAACCAAGAAGTCTGATAAAATACCCTTCTGATTTAAGATAAGTTTACATGGCAGGCAGTTCCATACTAATTTCCAAAGGAAGCATTTAATCCTCATCAAGACAGTGAGATTTCAAATCCATTAAAATTGTTGAGGATGAAAGTAAAAGTTGAGCAAAGAAAGAACAAAAACTATATTTGATAGAGAGACATGCCTGGTGTTGGAGATGGACCAACGTAGTTGATCTAGCCAAGGTGCAAGAGGATAGAGATTTGCATGATAGTGTGCATTAAGTATTAAAACAAGAGGTAAGAGCCTATGAGTTCCATTGCCATTCTACTATTATAAAATCTGCAACACTAAAAGAGGCCAAATCAATTCAGAGTTGACAAAGGTGGGCAAGCAGGATAGAGGCATATTAAAAATCCATGGATCAATCATAATAGACATTGATAGAAATGCCAGTTCCTAGCATCCAAATCAAATAATTCTGCACTTGAGATCTAACGGCACTTATTTTGGTTCAAATGGTAACTTTTGTGAGGGCTACAATAACCAATCCAAGTGTCATAATATTTGTATTTGGATTGAACCAGTTGGGCCACAAAGAGGTAGGATGAAGAATAAGATTAACAACAATTTTATCCATTAACGCTAGCTGCCCTAGTTTGCAAAGGCTACAACCCAAGGCCACCCCAACTTTTAGATTTATAAATTTTGGACCAAGCAAGCATGTGAAGATCCGAGCGATTAAAAGGGTAGGCCCATAGAAAAACAAGAAACTCTTTCCCCATAGATTTAAAAACCGAAGAAGGAACATGAACCGAAGTCATAGTATAGAGGGGAATGGAAGAGAGAATTGAGGGTAGAAAAGTTATCCTACCAGCGAAGGAGAGGGCCTTCTCCCCTTCCATCTAAAGATTTTGTTATCCAGCTTTCCTATGGGATAATTGAAGTGCTAGAGGATATGGTAGTAGCAGATGGTAGAATACCTAAATAATTCTCAACCCCTCTTTTAACAGGCACTTGAAGGATACGCAGAATTTATTCCCTGATAGAAGAACTAACCTTAGGGCTAAAGAATATATAAGACAGAATGATTAATAACCTATCCGGACATAACATAATAAGCATCGAGAGTTGATTTCAAGGTAATAGCATTATGAATAGCAGCCCTGGTGACTAAGCAATCACTAACATATAATAAGCGAAAAATTTTAGGTCCATATGGTCTTGGTTTTGTAATAATCCAATCCAACAATCGCATGGATCTCAAAGCACTAAAAAAAACAGTCAAAAAAAGGGAAAGAACAAAGAGCCAGCACGTGCGACCACGAACCAAACAGAAAATATAAATTTCAGAACTACCGAAGGAGTTCTTTCTTTATCCGATTAAGACTCTAATTTCAATCGGGAGTCGAAGTTTTTTTGGCCTTAAAACTCTGGATTTGACCTTCTATTTAAATCCTCCAATCCCTCTCTTCGATCCATACCAGATTTTTGAGAGTTTGCTGCCGATTCGCTGAGTCTATGGTGGGTGTTTTCCTACTCCATGGTGATAAATCATCACCAAATAATCAAGGTAAAGCTCAAAAAATCGATTGATTAATCCTCTTCTCCCCCTTTCTTAGCCTATAGAACATGGGTTCTAGCCAGCAATTGCTGGAATTTCTTAAATAAAGCAACCTCTGAATTTTCTCCTATTTTTTCCATGTTTTCTTTTATTTTTCTCATTGTAGTCCATCCCCATCGATCATCGGATCGAAGTATCTTGGTTGCCTCCTTGTCCACCTTCCTGTCATATGGGTGTTACCAGTGGGGGGTTCTCTACTTGGAGAAGGAATGGGGGATCAAAGGATCCCCTGTTCTGTTAAAGAAGAGAGGAAGAAGACAGCAGAAAGAAGAAAAAAAAAAAAAAAAAAGAGAGAGAATTCCTCCCTTTCCTCTCTCTTTCTTTTCTAAATTTGAATCCCCACTTTCTCTCTCTAAAAGTTTCACATTTTTTCTCTAAAATTTTTCTCTCTAAACTATTTATCTCTTTTCATAGATTTCTCTCTCTAAAAGTCATCTTTCTAAGATTAATCAAGCAAAAAATTTTATTTTAATGATTTTAATATGATCTTAGCAAAAAGAGTTTCGATCCATAATCGTCGGATAGCATGCTGGCACATCTTGATCAGATAGGATATCTCTAAATTTGATCATCCATAATTTTTATTGAATCATCTATATAGTAATTCAATCATAATTCAATTTAAATCATTTTGATTGGACTAATCATGATGCCAGGCAGTATCACTTGATTAGTCTTATTATACCTTATTAATTTTCTTCTTCTAACTTTCTCTTTCTAAAATTATTTCTCTATCTATGAAATTTTCTATCTCTAAGATCAATCCAATAAAGGGTTTTCTTTTGATAATTTTGATCAAACTTAGTGAAGAATTTTGATCCACGATCATCGGACAGCATGCCAAGACACCCAGCTTGATTGAATTCAGATACCATTAGACTTGAGCTATCTGATCTCTACAGAGCTAATTATATCTTAATCTGATCTTGATTAAATAAAATTATTTGATCAAACTAATCATTAATTATCGATTACTGTGCTAGCTTCGATCCTAACTCTTATCGAATACTACTTATTTAATCATTCTCGATATCCATTAAACTATCCATATCCTAATCTAATCTTAATTAGATGAAGTTAATATGATTGGGCCGACCTAAATCATAGGATGTGACTATCATTCATCATGTCTTCCTTGATTATTGATGCTCATCATTATAGCACCAAAGATAATATTAAACCTGATTATATGATTGGTTAGAATAGCAGTGAATTGAATATCGATTTTCTCAAAAATTATAGGCTAAATTACGTTCAATTTTAATTACAAATAAATTTTTAAATTAATTTTTAAAATAAAAATTTAAAGAAATAAATTTAAAAAAATTAATTTAAAATTAATAAATTAAAATAAAAGGAAGTAAATATTAATTAATTAGGATTTAAGAATTAATTAAAAGTATTCTAAAATTTTGAATCCATCTTTAGCAAGATTATAATAATTTCTTTTAATACAAGAATTTATATTTTAAAATTTAATTATGATTATAATTTATTTCTTAGAGTATGAATCATATCTCTATCATAATCCATCTCTGTAGAATCATAAATTATTCTATACTTTAATTCTTAAAAATTTAGAACATGGCTTTCAATGATTTTTCTCTAAAATAAACTAATAAATTAAGTACAAAATGTATCTTTCAATCATAATCTATTCCAATAAATATAATTTATCTAGATCTTAATCAATAATAAACATGTCACGAAGTCAAGATCTCATGCATAAAAATAAATTTTATTAAAAACTACATAGGAGAACATATTGCATAAAAAAATTACTATAAAAGATAAAAAAAAGAAAAATACGATCCATGTTAGATGACTTCATTTATTTTTTTAGAATTCAGATCTTCAGTCATGCATGGTTGAGGATTTGCTCATCTCCGGCATCTTCTTTAATGAAGGGATGAAGGAAGAAGAAAGAAAGAAGTGTTAGATATGCGTCCTAAAAGTCAGATTGGCTGACACTTGTAAAATACTTTCGATGAGCATTTTTATAATTTTAATTTAAAAATTAATAAATAAATTAATTATTCTATCACATTGTATATTAAAGTATCTATGATACATCCATTGAGTTAACGGACATGATAATACATATTCTCAAGAGTTGAAAATTTAAGGTATGTGTTATCATAATTAACTCATAAACTATTTTCGATCGTAGGATCATCATGAAAATGATGATCGATCTGAAAAATCGATGTACGATCGCTTTCCAAGGATAGATGAGTCTTGAATCTATGGTGTGAAGACATCAAAGTGAGAGTACAGATTCTCATTGAGAACAAGAATACTGAGCGTGACCATTTTGAGCAGTCATAAAGGAGTCTATCTTCTCGTCAATGACTAGCTTGATGCTGCAGCATATATCTAGTTCTTTGATATAAGATGCATCGATAGGTCATCTTAAGGGTATTATAATTTAACTATACCATAAATCGATCTGCTAGCCATTCAAAATCTTGAGGTATATGTTAACTATAGCATGTTCATTAGAGAAACTGGATCACACCAAGATGGGATCGATCAACCTCGGTAGAGAAAGAGTGGTCTTATGATGATCATGAGATCGAGTTTTAAAATTTATAGCCATGATAGTATGAAATAATAGAAAAAAGTTTCTATTAGAATTTTACATCAGACTCGAATCGAATGATTTATTCATACAATGAGTGTTGGATTTGATGAGTTCACCTTAACTCTAATCCTATTAGAGCTCATGATAGAAGAATCCAATCACACAGGTAGTTGCACCGAGAGGTTCTCTATTCGATTCTGATGGATTGCCATCATATACTGCTAGGTATCAGAGGTAGATTTTGGAATCAATTAGAATTATCTTGATGATCAACGATTCTAATTGGATGAATTGGAAGAATTCTGGTTCATCGAAAAGTATTTTTATGATGTCAATGATGAAGATTATAATATATCCCATTACCATATAGAACTGAACCTAACTGAATTACATAAATAAGAGTTTGGATCTGGATGTCATCAATTGGGCTAATCTAGTTCGATTGATTTAGATTAGATCTAATTAGGTTCAAGAAAATCGTGCTAGCACACGATCGAGCCTAACGTTATCCTTCTGTAGTCTTTCTAGTTCATCTCGACTGAGCTAAATTAAATTTGGCTCATCCAAAAGTCTTGTATGAATTTGTCCTAGTTTGACTGGAGCTTGTCCTAGTCAAAATAAGGCTTATCCTGATAAAATCAGGACTTGTCCTAAAATCATGAGATGAAATTTGGACAAGCCTCTCCTGAAAACTCTGTAGGAATTTATCTGACTTGATCTTGCCCTGACTTAATCAAGCCTTGTCCTAAATCCCATAAGATGGGAATAGGACAAGAATTGTCTTAATCAGATTAATGCTTATCCTAAAATCAAGAGATGAAATTTGGACAAGTCTCTCCTGAAAACTCTGTATGGATTTATCTTGATCTGACTAGACCTAGTTCTGGTTTGATCAAGAATTATCCTAACTTGATTAGGACTTATCCTAATTTTATTGGATGGGACTTAAAAGGAGTGTCTTAAATCCTATATGATGGAAATAGAACAAGGGTCAAGATTGACCTGTATGCAAGAAAGAAGAAAGAGGGGGCGTGCACTCATTGGAGATTTTCCGAGGACACGCACCCCCAAGTATTTTTGTGAGGAATAGGGGTGCATGTCCCCTCCTTGGCCGTATGCCCCATATGGATAAGATAGGAGTCTCATTTAAATGGAATTTGAATGGATCAAAGGATTTGAATTTAATTCAAATCCTAGGAAGATAATTGCTTGCACCTAAAACATTCAAATTCAAATCCTAGGAAGATAATTGCTTGCACCTAAAACATTCTTATCCTCCCATCTCCACACCCACAACCATTTTTCTTAGTATTTTGTGCAACAAAAATTTGAGAAAAAGGATTATGGGCATGGAGATCAGATGGAGAGTCCTTCTGTATATTGTCTTTGACCTGTTCAAAGTTATATATGAAAGAACTCTATAGTAGGTCTATAAATAAGATCCTGTACAAACTATTTGCATATGATAATTTCTCTACGGCGAAGCCCTACCTCTTCCACCATCTCCATGCCTCATATTCTAGATCTCTTTCTCTTCTCTACATCCAAGGGATTAGATGAAAATCAAAGATCAAAGGTTGGTCCCTGATCCTACAAAGGCTGCGCGACTAGTTCCCAGATTGGGAGACAAAAATGCTACCCTCGAAGATCAGTTCGAAGGCTCTATGGAACGACTTTAGATCTGATCTTTGAAGATCAGATCCAGTAGGAGACGCCATCCAAATCTGACTTGAGTGGATACCGATAGAGACTAGACGCGTGCACGGCTCAATCAGAACCTCGAATCAGTCATCAGATCATCACAACAGATATACAATTTATCTGATTAGGTGATAATTATTTTTACTATTTTTAATTTATTTTTACTTTTAATTTTAAATTAATCTAATCAGATATGAAAATTTTTAAATTTAATCAAATCGTAGAAAAAATTTTAAAATATTTTGCTATAAATCTGATCCGATTAGATGGATCCTATGGTAGGAAAATCTAGTTTTTTCTTCAACTGGTATTAGAGGTAGGTTTGCGGTTCCAGATTATGATTAGACTAGATCTAAAATTTTATTTTATAATCTAATTATTTAATTTTTAAATGTTACATGAAATGTAATTAGATCTAAAATCAAAATTATATATTTTAAATTAATATATATTTGATATATATAATGCATGTTATAGTCTAAATCTGTAGTTCTATATCATGATAGTTATTCAAATATATTTTAGATTTGATCTGATTTAATTTTTATGATTTGATTATTTAAGTTTCAGATGTTACATTAGATGTAATCAGATCTGAAAAATAAGATCTAATTTAAATTTTTGATATACATGATATAGGCAACGCATGTCTAGACTAGATCTGTAGTTTATTATCATAGTCTAGTTCAAAAATTTTTTATGAAATATTCATTTAATTTTTTGAAGATTATATGATTTGATTAGTTAAATTTTAGATATTATATATGATATAATTAGATCTGAAAGTATGAGATGCATTTAAAATTTTATATGTATGACATATGCAATGCATATCTAAACTAGTTTCATAGATCAATGTCACGAGTAGTCTAAGATTAAAAATTTTTATAATGAGATCATTTTAAAATTTTATTTTTAGATATTACATCAAATGTAATTAGATCTAAAACATAAATTTAAATATTAAATTGATACATGAGATGTATACAAAGCATGCATAATTTAGATCTTTAATCATATATGATATATATGTGTTAGATTAAACTATTTTATAGTGCAGTTTATATTTCTAATTAAGGCACTCCTCTTGGCCATCCGGTTATAAGAGTAAAAAGGATTTAAAGATTCTCTCTTTCTATTTGATGGGATGCTCTTATGGCGTGTAAGGATGCTACTCGTTTATCCTTAATAAAAAATTAAAAATTTATTTTTCTGCAAAACTCTAGGTCCAAAATTCTAGAATTTTTATGCATGTTTTATTATTGAATCCTAAATTTAATTAATAATTAAGTTTATAAAATTAATTAGATCTAAAAATTATGAATTTTTAAATCCAAGACATCTTCATAAAACATAGGTTCGAGTGTAGGTAGCTCAATTAGGTCAAGCGATTGATCAAACTGAATCAAAAGTTGGTTAGGTGGGATCAAGAGTGCTTATAGACTAGTCCAATAGAATTAAGTTTGGATCAATATCGACTCATAGTCATATATGGTCGATCAAGTTAAGACCTAATTTGGCTCCATGATTCGAGCCTAAATTATAGGCTAACCCGATCAGTTCTGGTCAGATGAATTAGTGTCTAAGGAAAGTTTAACATATACGACCAGTGATCTTTAATTAAAAGCTACTCAACCTGAATGCATTTATGGTGAGTTAATGGCATATTCCTTCCACTGATATCACTTATCTGGCCGATTGGGTTGATCCAGTTCTAGTTTGAGGTGGCTTACGATTCAAGCTAATCCATACCACTAGGTTAGTCATCATTGTTATGACCAAGTTAAGTCATATCTAGGAGATTTAAATCAAATCTTTCTAGAAAAATATAATTCATAGATCTTTCATCATTATAGATATGCGGGCCCTTCTCGAGGTTGATTGTTCTCGACTGGTTACAGTGGTTCAATTGCACCGAAAAGATATAACTATATCTATTAGACATTGGATGTTACAGGTTGGAAGATGGGTTGAGCTCAATATTTTAGATATGATGAGGGATCCAATCAAAAATTTAATTTGTGCAAATGGTGGATCTGACTTAACTAAGAAGTGGAGCAATATTTCGGGCATGATGAACTTCATGTATTAGAGATCAGGTTTGGGTGCACCATGTTTAGAAAAATATTGGATAAAAATTATTCACTCATCAATTGATCCATCATCAATAACTGTTAGGTAAGGTGGTGAGCCAGTCGGTGGGATCGTACAATCTACTAGAAATTAATGATTGCAAAGATTTTTGCATCTCTGCCCAGAAAATGTAGGGATCCAAAAAAATAGTGAAAGCCTAATTTATTTAAAAATAAAATTTTTAAATAAATTGATCGAGTCAAATTATAAGTCTAACTAGAAATTTTGACTCTCTATAGAAAAATATCTACAACTAAATTTCAAGCCCAAATCTTAGATACCCACAAGTTGATCAGACTCAAATTACAATGATTAGCTAAGAAACTTTAAAATTATTTTGAGTTCAATAAAGTTGATCTATATATTGGATTAGGACCACCCCCACTTTACCAGCATTCTGATTATGGATCAAAGAGTGTCTCATAAAAAATGGTCAGACAATGATAATGAGATCAGGTGCTATATGTTGGGCTCAATATCTGATGAGTTGTAGTGCCAACATAGAGACATTAAGGCTGCATACTAAATGTTGGCTTACCTATAAGAGTTGTTTGATGAATAAAGTCATGCAATGCGTTATCAAGTATTAAAAAGACTCTTTAAAACATAGATGCATGATGGACAGTCGGTCAAAGATCATTGCCTGATGATGATCAAGGATCTAGAAGAGCTTGAAATAGCTCGATGTCTTGAAGGACAAGGATCTGCAGATTAATGTGATCTTATAGTCCTTGAGTAATTTGTATGCACAGTTTATCATGAACTTCTATATGAATAAGCTCTAGTGCACCTGGCCGAGTTAATGAATAGCTAGTTACTGCTAGCAGACTTTGAAGGGTTCAAAGGGCTCATTCTTGCTGTGGAGCAGACTTCTTCCGAGAGAAAATCTTTTGGAAAGAAGAAAAAGTCTGCGAACAAGCAAAAAATAGAAGAAAAAAAGAAGGATGAGCTAAAGAAGAAGATCGAAAAGAAGAAAAAATATTTTCACTGCAACTCTGATGATCATTGAAAGGTAAACTGCCCTGCATGCTGGCTAGCCTAAAGAATAAGAAGGAAGGAGGATCAAAACAATTTAGGGATAGTATCAATGAAAGATATCTATGGCACCTTAGGTTAGATCATATAGCTCAAGACATGATTAACAAATTAGAGAAATCTGGATTAATGGATCTATTGGATTTTGAGTCATATCCGATTTGTGAATCATGCCTTCAAAGCAAAATGACCAAGCTTTCTTTTGTAGGACATGAGCAAAGGGCCACAAACCTACTTATCCTAGTACATATAGATGTATGCAACTCATTCGATGTGCTAGTCAAAGATAATTATGTCTACTTTATTATCTTTATCAATGATCTATCTCAGTACGGGTATGTATACCTGATGCAACATAAGTCTGAAATCTTTAAAAGTTTAAGAAATTTAGACATGAAGTAGAAAAGCAAAATCAAAAAGCCCATTAAGATTCTTCGATCAGATCGAAGAGGTGAATATCTTAGTAAAAAAATTTTAGACTATCTCAAAGATAATAGCATAGTCTCATAATGGACTCCACCTAGAATATCTTAACTCAACAGAATTTCAGAATGGAGAAACTAGACTCTATTGGATATGGTCCGATCTATGATGAGCTTCATAGATCTTTCTGAGTTTCTTTAGGAATATAATTTAATGATAGCTATCTAATTACTGAATATGATTCTATCTAAAATCGGTCCTACTATACCGTATGAGATATGGCATGGTAAGAAGCCAAGTTTGAGTCATCTCAGAATTAGAATTATCTGACGATGGATAAGTTAAAATCTAGATTTCTTAGAGCTTGATTTATTGGATATCTTAAAGAGTCATTAGGGTATTACTTCTATCTTTTGGAAGATCATAATACGATTGTGAGTTAACATGCAATTTTTATTAAAAAATAGTTTGTTCAAGATGATGGCATCGAAAGATAGATTAGACTCGAGGAGAAAGTCTTCAAAAAGCAATGAGCCAAGGAACCTAAGGAACTCAATCAGTCTAAGCCAATCCTAATACTACCTCCTCCACCTCATAGATCAAGTAGAATTTTTCATCATCTAGAGAGGTACTTAGAAACTATTCAAGAGAATGTAGAGAAAATGTTCCTTATAGAAAATAGAGTTCATGGTGAGATCCAAAAATCTATGATGAGACGATATCAGATATCAACTTCAAAAAATAGTTAGAGATAATAAAGTCAAAAATTGACTTAATACGCTCGAACCAAGTTTGGACCTTGGTAGATCTATCTGAAGGTATAGTATCAATTGGGTGTAAATGGATCTTCAAGAGAAAATAGGTCTAGATGAAAATATGGAGATATTCAAAGCCAGGCAAGTAGCGAAGGAAATCATCGTAAAGGTATTGGCTATCAGGATACCTTCTCGTCAATAACCATATTAAAACTCATCTGCATAATTGATTGCTATTACAGCTTATTTCGATTACGAAATTTGACAGATGGATGTGAAGATGACATTCTTAAAAGAATATCTTAAGAAAGATATCCATATGGAACAACCACTTAATTTCACATCCAGTGATGGTGATCACAAGATTTACAAGCTACAAAGATCCATTTATAGACTAAAGCAAGCATCTTGGAGTTGAAATGGTCATTTCAATGATGTAATCAAATCTTTTGATTTTATCGATAACAAGGAGAAGTCCTATGTGTTCAAACTAGTCAGTGGGAGCGCTGTTATCTTTCTTGTACTATACGTAGATGATATCCTCTTGATCGAAAATGATATTTTCATGTTGACCTAGATCTAAGTATGGTTATCTAAGGAGTTTTCTGTAAAAGATCTAGAAGAAGCATCCCTCATTTTGAAAATTAAGATCTATAGGGATAGACCGATGAGGATGCTAGGTCTCCCATAAAATATGGATATAGAGGAGGTGCTGAAAAGGTTCAGCATGAAGAACTCTAGGTCCAGAGATTTACAGACTCAAATTTTATGTTTGATATAGATAATCGAAAGTCGATATTTGAAAGCAAATAGAAATAGCAGTTTCCACCATGTTCGTGATTACCTCAAAAAGGATACATCAAGGTTAAAAGAGTCGATACTGCAGACAAAGCGGCTGACCCACTAACGAAGCCTTTAAGCTAGCAAAAGATCAAAGTCCATTTTGAAAAGATGGGTCTTAGATTTGTAGCTAATTAGCTTTAGGTTAAGTGAGAGTTTGTTAGATGTGTGCCCTAGAAGCCAGATTGGCTGATACTTGTAAAATATTTTATAGAGGCATTTTCATAATTTTAACTTAAAAATTAATAAATAGATTAATTATTCTATTATATTATGTATTAAAGTATTTATGATACATCCATTAAATTAATGGGCATGATAACACATATTCTCAAGAGTTGAAAATTTAAGATATGTTATCATAATTAACTCATAAATTATTTTCAATCGTAGGATCATCATGAGAATGATGATCAATTTGAAAGATTGGTGTACCATCATTTTTCTAAGATAAATAAGTCTTGAGTCTATGGTGTGGAGACACTGAAGCGAGAGTACAAGTACTCATTGAGAATGAGAGTACTGAGCATTATCATCTTAAGTAGTCATAAGAGAGTCTACCTTCTCATCGATGACTAGTTTGATGCTACAGTATATGTCTGGTTCTTTGATCTGAGGTATATTGGCAGTTTATCTTGAGAGTGTTATAGTTTGACTACACGATAACTCGATCTCCTAGCCATTCAAAATTCTGAGATGTATATTGGCTATAGCATGTTCATTGTAAGAACTGAATCGTACAAAGATGGAATCTATCAATCTCAGTAGAGAAGGAGTGGTCCTATGATGATCATGAGATCGAGTCCTAAAATCTATGATCATGGTAGTGTGAAATAATAGAAAGGAGTTTCTATTAGAATTTTTCATCGAACTTAAATCGAATGATTCATTCATATGATGGATGTTGGGTTTGACAAGTTCATCTTAACCCTAATTCTATCGAGACTCATGATAGAAGAACCCAATTACATAGGTAGCTGCACCGAGAGATTTGCTATTCGATTCTGATGAATTGCAACCATATACTGCTAGGTGCCACAGGTGGATTTTGGAATCAATTAAAATTATCTTGATGATCGATGATTCTAATTAGGTGAATCAAAAGAATTTTGATCCATCAAAAGATATTTCGATGATATCGATGATGGAGATCATAACATGTCCTATTACCATATAAAATTGAACCTAACTGGATCACAAAAAAAAAATTTGGATTTAGATGTCATCAATTGGGCTAACCTAGTTCGATTGATTTGGATTAGATCTAATTAGGTTCAAAAAAATCATGCTAGCACAAGATTGAGCCTAACATTCTTCTTTCAAAGTCTTTTCGGTTCATCTCGACTGAGCCAAATTGGATTTGGCTCATCCAGAAGTCATGTATGGATTTATTCTAGTTTGACTAGAGCTTATCCTAGTCAAAACAAAACTTGTCCTGATGAGATCAGGACTTGTTCAAAAATCATGAGATGAAATTTGGACAAACCTCTCCCGAAAATTCTATAGAAATTTATCTTGATCTAACTTGACCTTATCCTGGTCTAATCAAGGCATATCCTAAATCCCATAAGCTGAAAATCAGACAACGGTTGTCTTAAATAGATTAGTGCTTGTCCTAAAATCATGAGATAAAATTTGGACAAGCCTCTCCTAGAAATTCTGTATAGATTTATCTTGATATGACTGGACCTAGTTCTGGTCTAATCAAGGATTATCCTAACTTGATTAGAACTTACCCTAATTTCATTGGATGGGACTTGAAAAGGGTGTGTCTTAAATCCTATATGATGGAAATAGGACAAGAGTCAAGAGTTGACCCATATGCAGGAAAGAAGGAAGGAGTGTGCATCCTCTGAAGATTTTCTAGGAAAGTGCGCCCTAGGTATTTCCATAAGGAATAGGGGCCACACATCCCCCACTTGGCCGTGTGCCCCATATGGATAAGAGAGGAGTCCCATTCAAATTTCATTTGAATGGGTCAAAGAATTTGAATTTGATTCAAATCCTAGGGAAATAATTGCTTGCGCCTAAAACATTCTTATCCTCCCATCTTCATGCCATTTTTCTTAGTATTTTATGCAACAAAAATCTGAGAAAAAGGGTTGTGGGCATGGAGATCAAATGGAGAGTCCTTCTGCATGTTGTCTTTGACTTATTCAAAGTTATATATGAAGGGACTCTATAGTTGGTCTATAAATAAAATCCTGTGTAAACTGTTTGTGTATGACAATTTCTCTATGGAAAAGCCCTGCCTCTTCCACCATCTCCATATCTCATATTTCAGATCTCTTCCTCTTCTCCATGCTTAAGGGGTTGGGTGAAAATCTGAGATCAAAGTTGGTCCTTGATCCTGCAAAGGCTACGTGACTAGTTCCTAAATCGAGAGACGAAGGTGCTGTCCTCGAAGATCAGTTCGAAGGCTCTATAGAATGACTTCAAATCTGATCTTTGGAGATTAGATCCAGTAAGAGACGGCATTCAAATCTGAGCTAAGTAGATATCGGTAGAGGCCGAGTGCATGCGCGGCTCAATCAGAACCTCAGATTAGTCGTCAGATCATCACAATGGATAAATAGTTTATCTGATCAGATGATAATTATTAGTACTATTTTAATTTATTTTTATTTTTAATTTAGATTAATCTAATCAGATCTGAGAACTCTCACATCTGATTGGATTGTAGAAAAAATTTTAAAATATTACATCATAAATCTGATCCAATCAGATGGATCCTGCGGTAGAAAAATCTAATTTTTCCTTCAAGAAGAAGAAAGCAGAAGAAAGAAAGAGAGAAAAGAGGAGAAGAGAAGGCTCTATTTTTAGGCTAAAAGGACTTGAGGATACAGCTTCTTGGCATAGGGGAGCTTTTATAGAGGAAAAACAAAGGTTTAGAGTCCTTCCCAAACTCAAAATAGAGTTTGGATCGAATTCTATCATGCTGCTTGTTTTTTAGCCATCAAATCTTCACCAATTATTTCAAAAACTATCAAAATCTGCCACCCAACTAAAGATTAGTGCCCAGATCAATTTTGGGCCATAGGATCGCTTGATCAAGCCTTTTTTAGCTGCCAGATTGCATAAAAAAAATTTTGGGCCATCGGATCTTGATCGAGGGCTCTTAGGATCATCGAATCGCGCCTAGATAGCTAAATCAAGCCCGCCTCTCTTCTCGTCCGTTGGATCTCATCCTGGACTACTCAGGACCATCTGCTAGCACCTGATGAAGCCTCACCCATAGACCGCATGTAAGCCGGGTCCACCACCCTGCCTTCACTCCTTGTGAGTTGCATTGAAAGTGATGTCATGAGGATGTCACCGAGCGGGCTGATGGGCTGAGCCGGGTGCTAGCATGCTGGGCCGCGGGCTAGAGGTGGGCACTGGGCCGCACTCAGTTGGGTCAACTGGTTGGGCCAACCTTTGCTGGTTCACGCTGGCTGCGCTGAATCGATCTGGCTTGTGGGCCAAATTATTTTTTTTCTTTTATTTTTTCCATTTTGATCTCTTTCGGCCTTCATTTAAGCTCCAATTTAGCTCCGATTTACATTAAATTTGATTCCTTTTGACTTGTGAATTAAGCTTTTTGTATTGATGAGGATCTTTCCTACAAAAAAAATAAAAGCATCAATTCTTAAAATAAACATCAATTAAAATATATTTTAATACTTCTTTTTAGTATGTTTATGGTATTTATCAATTATCCATATTCTTTCTGATTATTGAACTTAATTATGAATAGAGGTATAGTTGTCTCGACAAAAGGATACCCAACAGTAGGGTGTTATGATATGATCTATGAATTGAAGATGATAAAAAAAATATGGATTATATGGATTTATTGAAGTACATGTAAGGTAAGTAATGATCTACCTTCTTTAAATTTTTTATTTATATAATATTATTTTAAAATTGAATAACTTGTTAATTAATTTATATGTGATTTATGATTCTTTTGAAAATATGTTTTGAATAAAAATTGATATAAAATTTCTAAAATAATATTTTTTAAACTATTAGTATAATTATTTACTGATCTAAAATCATATATGTATATTTTGATTTGATTATAAAATATGTGTTATTTTGTGATAAAAATTTTGATACAAAATATATTTGAACTCTTAACCTAACTATATTCTGAATCCTGCTAATTAGAGATCATGCATTGGCACTCTGAACTCATGGTTCTATTTTTAACCCATTCATAGGGTATAAGTATAGTATTTTGGTCCAGCTTTAAGGAATAAGTGGGATATTTCGACCCGACCATAGTATATAAGTGTAATATACTCTAGTCTGACCATAGTATATAAATATGGTACTCTAGTCCAACCATAGGATATAAGTATGGTCATAGTTAAAGGATGATGAGTTAAGTAAAATTTATTTTGAATCGAATATTTAAATATAATTAATTTTAAAATTAGATATATGATTGTATGTATGAATATTTAAAAGATACCGATATTTTTGAATTTATGTTTTGAAAATGAATTTGATTACATTTATGCATTGAGTAATGATGAATTATATTTTGATATTTGCAATCCATATTATTGCATGAATTATCTAGTCAAGATATTCATTACTTACAATATTGTCTATCTCTTTACTCTATATTTTATTATTTTATAGATTCAGAGGGCTAGCTTGACTCGGAGATTCGATATGAGAGAGCAAATTAGAACAAGAATATAAAATCTTTATTTTAGATTAGGATTTATAGAAGTTGATTAAAAACTATGAAATTTTATTTTTTAAGACATTTGTTAAAGTTGATTATTAATTATGCAACTTTTGTTTTGCCATTGCTTTATGATATCGTGATGAGATGCTTTGCATGCTTGTAGAAAGAGTTCTTTATAAGTATACAGTGATTGTTATGACCCCTAGACTCATAATTTTAGATCGGGGCCATGACAAGTTTATAAGCCCAAAGCAATCTTATTTGCATTGCTTCATGCAAATAAGTAAAAAGCAACTCAAAGCCAAGGATGAATAAGTAGAGGGACAAAGGGCACCCTTAGTGTAGACCACAAATAATAGAGTACCAATCCTATGGAGAGTTGTTAATAGGTAAGGCAATTGAGGATAAGAGATACATGCAATTATCCAGGAGATAAACTTGCTATGAAAATTAAAAGCTTAAAGGAGTTTGGTTAAGAAGCTCAATGAACTCTATCAAAGACTTTCTCCATATTGAGCTTAAGTAACACTAGGCTTCACGTTGGAGAAGCTTTGTAAGAGAGTGCATTAAGTCCTAGCTAGACCAACAAGGTATCATCAATGATGTTTCTTCTTGGATGAAAAGCAGGTTGATAGGAAGAAACAAGAAGAGAAATAACCTTGGACATCCTATTAACAAGGATTTTGGTAACAATTTTATAAATAGTATTACAAAGACTTATAGACCAAAATCCTATGCTAAGGATGGGTTGGAAACATTCGGAAGGAGAGCTAAAGATTCATCTCCAAGAAGCCAGCATAACATAACATGAAAGAAGAAGTTAACCATAACTATGACATCCAGTTTGATGAGATCCCAAAAGGCTTAAAAAAAGGAATGGTTGAAACCTATCATATCTTGGAGATTTATTAGGATGGAAAGAAAATATTGCCGATTCAATTTCTTCTTAAGTAATGTTGGTAGTTAAAGCCTTATTATTTAGAGCTAAAAAGGATATGGGCCATATAAGGAATAAATACCTCCTGAGGCTGCTAGTCAAGGCCCTGCCAAGCTTTAAAGTATTGAATAAGCAAATCACATATACCATCCTCGAAATCTGCAATGTCCCCCGAATTTAATGAGTTAGAAATACAATTGCCCTAACATCTTAATAGGATGGACATATGAAAGAAATGAGTGTTGGCATCAACCTCTTTGAGCTAGAGAACACGGGATTTCTACCTCCAAAAAACCTCTTGCATACATAAGTTTTTGTGATAAGCCCTTATATAGGAGAGCAATGAAAAATGTTGATCAGGAGATAAACCATCCTATTAAGCTTCAAGCTCTTGCAAGAAGAGGATGTGTGAATTTAAAAAGTCTATGGTATGGAATAAATTACTGATCCTTTTTTTTTTTATTCTAGTGGCCAACATTGCACCTAACATTTGCTAGAAGTATAGATAGTCTATCAATGGAAGGGCCTTGGACATTAGTGGACCAAGTGGCTTTAATTGTCTCGTTAATATCATCATACATCATCCAAAATCTCTCGAACCTAAAGGAAGAGTGGCGAGTTTGCCTTCTATGAGTTATAGAGTGGAGAAGAGAATAATGATTCGAAGCAAATCTAACTAAGTGAGCCACTTAAGATTTAGGATAGAGATCAAACCAACCATCCGAAGCAAATGCTTTATCTAATCTCTCCCAGACTCTAGTCAAATCAAGTCTATTATTACACCAAGTATATTTAGGCCCATAAAAATGAAAATCAATAAAACCAATAAGTCAGATAAAGGATTTAAACTCTCTAATATCACGATCGACTTTCAAAACATTTTCCTCTTCATTTGTCCTCAATCGAGAGAATGTCATTAAATCACCAATTAGTAGAAAAGGTAATTGAATTTGAGTAACCCTTGAAATAAGGTCCCACACAATACATGTTTGGAGACTATAAGTACTAGCATATATAAAAGAAATGATCCAAGAAGGACCTTGATTTGGGGTAATAAGCCCAAAATAGAGTTGACAATCAATATGAAGAAAAGTGATTTGACCCAAAACTTTTTGCCAAGCAATAAAAATGCTTCCAGAAAGCCCTATAGATGACTCCATATAATAGTCTCAGGAAGGGCCCATAATACGTTTGATACAAGGCAACGATTGCATAGAAAGCCTAGTCTCAATAATGGCACAAATAATAGGATTATGCTGCATTTATAAAGACTTTATATATTTTGCAAATGGGGGCTTATTAGTTTGATATAAGGCAATGATTGTATAAAAAGCTTGGTCTTAACAAAGGCACAAATCACAAGATTATGCTACTCTAATAAAGACTTTATATATTTTGCAAATGGTGACTTAGTAGCACCCCATAGTTTTAGAATAAAATATTCATAGGGAATAGATTTGATCATGGGCTTAGACCTAGAAAATATTAGATTTTACGTAGGCCCAGCTTGAAGACCAATTAAAATAAATATAGTTTAGGCTCAAGGCCTAGCCCATGATCAACTATAATAGCGAAGAATCAAATGAAAAAAAGGAGCAACATCCTTCAACTTCCTATAGGATAAACTAGAATAACATTGTGAGGTAGAACCCTCCATTGACTGTAGCTTTGAGTAGGAGCAATGGAGATATGGGGAGTCGAAGGCCCAACCTCACATTGAGTACTATTGTTGTCACAAGGGTAGTTGTGACAAAAATAACATTTATCCTTAGTGTGACCTATTGAGTGTAGCTTGAATTTGGTATAACCCATAGTACAAACCCGATCTATTTTAGACTTTGTTAGTCCATTTGAGTATTTTAACCTTTTCTCTTTGTTTTAAGATTTGATGGCTATATATATTATAATCACATCTTTTTTGTTATTGAGGGGCCATCTTTTGTTATTTAAGCTATAGTATACTCTTTGTACTCTATTTGTTTGATATAATAAAATCTCTCTCCCATCTTCTCTCATGGATATAGGCCAAAGGTCAAACCACATAAATCATTATGTCCTATTTTTCTATATATAATTATTTGTTATAATTTTAGATTTTATACTAATTAATAGATAATATTGCAACAAACTAGTATCAGAGCTAGAGGTTTAAATTTGTTCATCGGATCTATTTTAGATTTTTTGATTGCCTATTGATTTTATTTTTTGTTCTTCACAATTTCTTCATGATGGCCATGAAATTCAAGATAAAAAGTTTAATGGGAAGAATGAGTTTTTTAGTCTTTGGTATGTAAAGATGCAAGCCTTATTGGTTCAGTAAAGATTGCTGAAGGTGCTAAAAAGTAGAGATGCTTTACTGATGACATTGCCAAAGGATGATAAGAATGATCTTCTAGAGTGTACATATAGTGGTTCAATTATCTTTGATTGATGAGATTCTATGAGAAGTTGCAGACGAGTTATCTGGTGCAATATTTTAGCTCTAGTTAGAGAGCATCTATATGACTAAGTCTCTAACAAATCGATTTTATCTGAAGCAGAGGCTCTACACTCTTCAGATAAAGAAAGAGATACCTCTTAAAACTCATATTAATAAATTCAGTAAAATTATTCTAGATTTAAAAAATATTGATATAAAGGTTGATGATGAAGATAAAGGCCTTATTCTATTGTACGTTCATTACCTTCCTCGTTTGAGTATTTTGTTGATACTATACTATATAATTGGATCACTCTTTCTATAAAAGAAATGAGGATTTCATTGAACCAGAGAGAGTTAAAGAATATTGAGTTAAAACTTAGGGTGAAAATTAAATGAATAGTCTAGTTGTTAGAGATAGATCAAAAGAAAAGAATTTAAGTTCATGTTTGGAAAGTAATAGAGGTAGATCAAAATTCAAAAAAAAGAAAGGTAAATATAATTATTATAAAAAAAAAGCTAACTAAAAATTTGATTGTTCCAAACTCAAAAAAAAGAAGAAGGAGAAGTCTGAAATGTCTCTAACATTGATGACTTACCCAGTATAACAGAGGATAGTGCTGATGGTACCGATATCCTCTCAATATCTATCAATCTATCTAGAGATGCTTGGATTCTTAATTTAGCATGTTTTTATCATATGTGTCTTCTTTTTCACGTATCATCTATTAATAGTGGTGTTATGCTTATGGGGAATAACATATCCTATAAGATTATTGGTATAGGAACCATTTGGATCAAGACATATGATGGTATTATTGGGATCTTGTCTGATGTGCGGCACATACCAGATTTGAGGATGAATCTAATTTCTTTGAGTACTCTTGATTCTCATACTTTTAAATATTCTAGTGAAGAAGGAATTTTAAAGATTTTAAAAAGTACTCTTATTATGCTTGAAAGCAAATTGTCTCACGATCTCTACTCGCTTCAAGTTAGCACAATTATTGGTGCCACATTAGTTTTTTCATCAAATCTTGATTCAAATAATGCTCGTTGTGGCATATATGTGTTTGGATCTTATGAGTGAGGCTGGAATGTCTATTTTAAGCAAATAAAATTTGTTGTATGGCCAGAAAATTAGGAAGCTTGACTTTTGTAAGCATTATATGTCTAAGTAAAGTAATCTAGAGTCAAGTTCAGCACAACTGTCCATAGGACAAAGGGCATATTAGACTATATTCATTATGATCTTTGGGATCTTGGACATGTTCAGTCTAAAAGCAGTTCTTGATATTTGTTAACTTTCATTGATAATTTTTTGAGGAGAGTTTGGATTTACTTTTTGAAGTATGAGAATGAAATCTTTTCCATTTTTAAGAAGTGGAAAGCATTTGTTGAGAAATAGTCCAACAAGAAGATGAAAAGATTGAGAACTAATAATTATATGAAGTTTGTGAGGGTTAGTTTAATTAATGAGTTCTACGAGACTAAAGATATTGTGAGATACTGCATAGTTAGAAAGACACCATAGCAGAATGGTGTCGTAAAATATATGAATAGGACTATTTTAGAGAAATCATGATATATGTTTTCTCAATCAGATTTATCCCAATATTTTTGGATTGAAACTATCAATATAGCCTGCAACTTCATGAATAGATCTCCATTTACTGCTATTGAGTTAAAGACTCCTATTGAGGTATAGTCTAGTCCACCTATTGATTATTCTGTTTTGAAGATATTTGGTTATCCTACTTATGCACGTATCGATAACAGTAAACTTAAAAAAAGGGCATAGAAATATATCTTCCTTGATTATCAATTTAGGATGAAATGCTATAGATTGTGGTCATAGCCTGATTCTAAAAAAATTATAGTCAGTAGAGATGTTACATTTGATGAGTAGGTAAAGCTTGAGGTTAGATCTTTAATTCATCCATCACAGAATGATACTTCAGTTCAGCCAGTTCAAGATGATAAGTCTAAGATTATTGATAAGAGAGATGCCCCATATAGAAGCAGCAGTACACCATAGTCACTGATAGATCGAGGAGGCAGATTAGATCCTCTCCGAGATATGGATATGCAGATTTGATCTCTTTCGTATTGTCTATGGCAAAGTCTGTGAAGGTTCAGGATCCTATCAGTTATCATAAGGCCATCATTAGCAATAAGTTTGTATAGTGGTCTATTGCTATGAATGAGGAGATTAAGTCTTTTCATAAGAATTAGATAAGGGAGCTAGTAAAATCATCACAAGACCAGAAGATTGTTGGATGAAAATAGATCTTGAAAAAGAAAGAAAAAATTTCAAAGATTGACACAGCAAGGTTCAAAGCACATTTTATTGCAAAGAGCTATGTTCAAAGAGAAGGTATAGACTTTGATGAAGTTTTTTCTTCTGTTGTGAAATATAGTTCTATTCATGTATTGCTTATTATTGTTATATTATTTGACTTAGAGCTTGAGTAGCTTGATATCAAGATAGCTTCCTTGGATGGTGAGCTTGAGGAATAGATTTGCATGCAGCAATTAAAGAAATTTGGTTTGTTCAAGGTAAGGAGGACCATGCTTGCTTGTTGAAAAAATCATTGTATGGCTCAAAGCAATCTCTGAGGCAATGGTATAAAGGATTTGATGCATTTATTCTTGGACATAGTTACTTTCAAAGTGACTACGATAGTTATGTTTATCACACGAGGCTTCCAAATGGTTCTTGTATTTATTTATTGCTTTATGTTGATGACATACTTATTATAGCAAATTAAGAATATATCTGAGATTAAAAAGTTAAAGGCTCAGCTTAGTAGTAAATTTGAGATGAAAGACTTAAGTGCAGTAAAGAAGATTTTGGGTATGGAGATTCATAGGGATCGATGCACTGGTGGATTATTCTTGTCACATAAAAATTATAGCTAGAAGGTGCTTGAGTGTTTTGATATATAGAATTATAAGCTAGTGCAACGTACTTTGGACTTTTAGCCATTTTATCTCTACAGTCAAATGAAGAGGAGAAATTCATGTCATGTGTTTCATATGCTAGTGCAATTGGGAGTATCATATATACCATGGTATGCACATGTCCAAATATCTTATAAACCATCAGTGTCATTAGCAGGTACATGGGACATCCAAGAAAAGTCTATTAGCAGGCTATGAAATAGATTTACACTTTTTGAGAGGCACTATGGATGTTGATTTGGTGTAAGATTGGGGTTCAGATACTTGTAGTAGTGCTGTTGGTTATATAGACTTTGATTATGTAGGTGATTTGAATAAGAGAAGGTCTCTGATGGACTATGTCTTTACTTTTTTGGATTGTGCCATCAGTTGGAAAGCGACCTTATAGTCTACTATTGCTTTGTCTACCATAGAGGTAGAGTATATGACAACGGTAGAGGCAAAGAAGGAGGCTATTTGGTTAGAAGTTTGGTTGATGAACATGGCTTATCATAGGATGAGACTACTGTTTACTATGTGACAGCCAGAGTGCTATATATCTGACTAAAAATCAAATGTATTATGAGATGACCAAGTATATTGATGTCAAATACTACTTCATTCGGGATATTATATCACAAGGGGTTATTACACTAAAGAAGATTCCTATGGCAAATAATTTAGTAAATATAATGACCAAGGCACTTACCACTCTCAAGTTCAAACATTTTTTAGACTTGGTTTTGAGATGTTTAGCTAGGCCCTTAAGTGTTGACCCTATAATTAATTTTGATGATTATAAAATTAATATTGAGCAATTATGATACTAATCATATGTTTTAAGAATGGATGTAGATTTCAAAAGTATTCATAATGAATAAATCATGCTTAGAAGAAATCCTCTTAAAATGCCAAGTCAAAGTACTTCAAAGAACAAGTTCTCACAAGTTTGGCCCAAAAAAGTTGACTCCCAATGAAGCAAAGTCAACTCCAACATGGTTGGACTAGACTAGCATACGCTTGAGTTGACTCATGACAAGCAAGAGTCGACTCTCTCAGTGAAGATAGAATACTATATTTTTATTGCTCCAATTTGAGTCGACCCCGAAAGAGTTCGAGTTGACTCCAAGATAGGTCGAGTCGACATATAAAGATAGGGATGGCAATTTTATCCGATCCAATGAGTATCCAACCCAATTCGATCCGATTAGAACTCAGGATGGGTATGGGCTGTAAAAAAATATCCGAAGTAAGTTTGGATCAGATATAGATAATGGTATACCTCGACTCGAGATAACCTTAATACATATCCCTCATTCAAAATTATGATGATTTTATATAATTTATATATATCCTATGGGCTCTAAAAAAAATATTCGAAGTAAGTTTGGATCAGATATAGATAATGGTATACCTCGACTCGAGATAACCTTAATACATATCCCTCATTCAAAATTATGATGATTTTATATAATTTATATATATCCAATCCAATCTGACCTGACCAATTCCTCTTATATACTTGATCCGATCCAACCCACATCTCTACTTGACCTAACACGAGGCGAGTATGGAGCAAGTATATATGGGAATAGGATTTTTACTTTCGGAGCAGATATAGATATGGGCTAACCCCCCATTGCTAGTCCTACATAAAGATGATGAGTCAACTCTCTTAGAAAAGATAGAATAAATAATTTTTTTATATCTGAGGCCGAGTCGACACCTGAAGATGTCGCATTGACTCATGGATAAATCGAGTCGACTCTTGAGGATTTAAAGTTGACTCCTAACATGGGAAAGCTATGACAGGTAGTTTTTCTGCATATTTTTAATAGCCATTTCTCAGCTCCAACAATTAGTCCAAGCATCCCAATGGTCAAAACTTACTTTCTACCTAACACCAAGCTTACAAAAGGCTAAAGAATCATTTGGAAAGCAAGAAAAAGAGGATTAAAGAGAGATACATTATCTTGTGAGAACATTATTGAATATCCTTGAAAAGAAAAGAAGAAAGAAAATTATGCACTAAATTGTATAAGCATTCAAAAGTGATCTTCTCCATGTAATAAGGAAGAGAAGTTCAAGCCTCGATTGAGCGATTCATCGGCAACTTCTCCACACCAAAAGAAGCTCTATTTTTTTGCTTGATTTGTTCTAAAACTTATTATCCTTTATATCTTATTTTCTTTATAATTTATTTAGAGAAAGAGAAACTTAGGTTAGGCCCATCCTAGCCCAGAACTGGACTTGTAAGGTATTGGTTAGTAAGCCCAGAAAACCAACATTGATTATGATCCCGATAATCATGTAAAAGTTCTGGTTGGTACATAATCCTGAAAATCCAACTGGATTTGATTATGAGCCCATGTAAAACAATGACACTAAAAAGGTTCTAGTTGGTGATTTTAAAAAATCAATTGGATTTGATGATGAGCCCATATAAAATAATGACACTATAATCAAGTTGATTATAATAAAATTTTTAAGTTAAACTTAAGAAGTGGACATAGGTACAGAATTGCACGGAACCACTATAAATTTATGTTATTTATGTTGTGACTTGCCCTTATTGCTTTATATTATTATTTTGCTTACTTGACTTGTTTTTTATTTTTGTTTTGCTTTGCTTTTAAGTCTTATATTGCTTCTCCCATTACAAGAAAATAGGACTTTAGCAACCCAAAAATCAGTTGCAAAATAACAAAAATTAGTTGCTAATTTATTCTACAATTAATTTTATGATCGATTTAAATTAGTTGCAAAAACTCTTGTTGCAAAACATTGCGACCAATTTAGCAATTAAAAAAATAAAAAAATAAAATTGATAATATTTTATTTTTTAAATCGATCGCAAAATTGATCGCTAAAATTGATCATAATATTGATTGCTAAATTAATTAAAATATATTTTTATTAATAAATCAATCATAAAATTAGTTGCTAATAATTTTTAAATTTTTTTAATTAATTTATCTATTGCAAAATTGATTGCTATTTTTTTAAAATTTTTAATTAGTTTATCAGTCATAAAATTGATCATTAATTACTTTTTAAATTTTTAATTAAAAATTAATCCTAAAATTAGTCACTAATTAATTTTAAATTTTTTAATTAATTTATCGATCATAAAATAGATCACTATTTTTTTATTTTTTTAATTAGTTTATCATTCACTAATTTTATAAAATATTTTTATTAATAAAATTAATCATAAAATCAATCACTAATTATATTTTAAATTTTTATTAAAAAATTGATTGCAAAATCAATCATTAGTTATTTTTAATTTTTTTAAATTAATTTATCGATCATAAAATTAGTCGCTAATTTTTTTATTTTTTAATTAATTTATTGATCATAAAATTGATTGCTAATTTTATAGAAAAATATTTTTATAAATAAAATTGATCATAAAATCTATTGTTAATTATATTTTAAATTTTTTTAATTAAAAATTGATCATAAAATCAATCATAATTTATTTTTATAATATTTTAATTTTTTAAATTAATTATAAAATCAATCTCTAATTTTTATTATATATATATTATTTTTATATTATTATTTAAAAAGAATTTGATAAGAGAAGGCTAGAGGGGAGGGCAAGTCGGTGAGGGGAGGTTGGAGAGGAGGGGGGTTGTCGCAGGCAATCGCTGGGAAGGGGAAGGGTGGCCATCATGGGTGGGTCGATGAGTGGAGGCCATCATGTGCGGTCGCTGGAAGGGGAGGGGGGTCCATTGCTAGCGGACGGCATGAAAGTTAGGAGAAGTGGGGTTCGAGCGTGGTAGGGTTGGGAGAAGGAGAAGGGGATCACAAGAGGATGGAGGGGGGCCGTCATGAGCGGGCCGGTGAGGGAAGGCCAAAGGGGAGAGGGGACGTCGCAGGCAGCCCGCCAAGGAAGGCTGGAGGGGAAGGGGCTATCACGAGCAGGTTGGTGAGGGAAGGCCATCACAGGCAGTCGTCAAGAAGGGCAGGGGTGGCCGGTATGGGTGGACCAGCGAGGGGAGGTCGAAGGGGAAGGGGGCCATCACGAGCAGTCATTGGGAGGAGAGGGAGGCCATCGGGGTGGGGCCAGCAAGGGGAGGCCATCGCGTGAAGTCACCAGGGATCGGAGGGGGTGCCACCACGGGGAGGCAGTAAGGCATTGGATGGGAAGCGGGCCATCGTAGGCAGGCCAGGCCATCACTGGCAGTCATCGAGGAGGGGAGGAGGGCCATCGCGAGCAGGTAGAGCCAGCACTACAAGAAAATAGATCTTTTATGATGAAATTATTTACGATGAAAAAAATTTCATTACAAATAAAAGTATTTACGAAGGAAAAAAATTTCATTGCAAATAAAGATTATTTACGATGCAAAATTTTTTTATTATAAATAATTAATTATTTATGATAAAAAATTAATTTTCTTCATAAATATCAATTATTCTCAATAAAAACATTCCATTATAAATAATCTGAATAAAATAATTCCTTAAAAAATTAAAAAACATCAAATTATTTGTGATGAAAAAGTTATGTCATAAATAATCTATTATTTATAACAAAAATAATTTTTCATCATAAATAATCAATTATTTATGATGAAATATTTTCATTATAAATTATCTAAATAAAATAAATTATTTAAAAAAATAAAAAATATCAAATTATTTATGATGAAAATATTACATCATAAATAATCAATTATTTATGATGAAAAAAATTATATTATAAATAATTAATTATTTATAATGAAATATCTTCATCATAAATAATCTATAAAAATAAATTATTTAAAAAATTAAAAAATACTAAATTATTTATGATGAAGATATTCCATCATAAATAATAGATTATTTATGATGCAAATCTTATTTTAATTATAAATAATTGATTATTTATGGTGTAACATTTCCATCATAAATAATCTAAATAAAATAAATTACTTAAAAAATTAAAAATATTAGATTATTTATGATAAAAATTTTACATCATAAATAATAAATTACTTATGATAGAAATATAATTTACATTATAAATAATCAATTATTTATGATAGAATATCTCCATCATAAATAATCTAACTAAAATTTTAAATTTAAAAAATAAAAAAATATGGACTATTTTAAAAATAAAAAAGGATAAAGATGTATCGTGCATGATCGATGCGATAGGATTGAGGGATGCGAGCGCATCTACTATTAGCTAGCCTACAAGCAAATTAATATTTTTTAATTTTTATAAAAATTAGTATTCTTTTAAAAAATATTTTTATTTTTTTTTAATATTATATAATTTTAGAATTTAAAATTTATCTTTTTTATTCATTATTTAAGTAATTATCATGCGAGTATTATTACAAAATATCACCTCAATCTAGTAACTCTAGCTATGCAAATCGATAAAATTTGATTTTGACGGTCACGAATATCCGCATGATTATCTGATAAATAGAAATCACCTATGGATCCAAAGTTTTGCAACGACGATCTTTGTGATATTTATAGAACACTATTAAAATTTTACTTCAATCGGATATCATTATCATGATCAATTTAGTATGGAATGATTTATATCGTTAAATAAAAAATGAGTGATCAAAAGGCTAAACAGCATTCGATTAAGATGATTATTTAAATAAATGATCTTTGCTACTACTTTCATCATTTATACGATGGTGATCATAAAATTTAAATCGTATGTATATAAACCATCCATGTTAAGCAGATCTTATAAAAACATAAGTATAATTACTTAAGAACCTTAAGAATAAGTATCAAGAGATATGTAGTTTTAGATTGTTCATATACATGTAGTTTGAATTTTATGATCTCCACCATACAAATGATCCAAGTAGTAGCAAAAATTATTTATCTGAAAAATCATCTTAATTCGATATCTTTTGGCCATTTGATCACTCTTTTTTATTTAATAATCAAAATCATTCCATACTAACACTACTACAGCACAGGGCTACGACAGTAGTTTGTAACCATTATCATAGCCTAAAAAACTACTGCTATAGGCTATGACAGTAGTTAGCTAATCGCTGCCACTGCAGCCATCGTCATAGGTCTATGACAGCGGTTGTTGCAGCGATTCTGAAAATTGCTGCCATAGAGTGCCTATTGCAGCAGTTTCTAAACCGCTGCCATAGGCTGATCTATGAAAGTGGTTATGTAACCGCGATTGACACATTACCTATGGTAGCGATTGACACGTCTATGACAGTGATTGTAAAACCGCTGCCATAGCTTTTGAATAATTAAAAAATATAAAATTTTTAATTTTTTTATATATTTTACTTGATAAATGTAGAGATATATAACATAAAAAATTATAAATATAAAAATATTTTTAAATACTAAAATTTTATTATCAAATAAAATTTATTATAATATTTTTTAAAAAAATACATCAAAAGTCTCCTAAATCTACATCATCGTCATCACTGAGAGATGGAGCATGAGTTGGAGTCGGAGCTGGAGCTAGAGCTAGAGCCAAAGCTGGAGAAGTTGGAGCTGGAATACGGACTAATATATCCTCAGAGCCCGTGAAGGTACCACCAAAACTCACGCTGAGCATTGACACCATATCTCTCACGATGTCCTTCAGATGAGATGCGTGCTTCTCAGTTCGATCCGCCTACATCGTAGCATGATATGCCCATGCCAATGCCTCCTCAAGCTCCTTTCAACTGACGACATCGAAAGCCTATGAAGAGATGCTCACCTCAAGCCAATAGCTGGTTGGTGTATGTCCGAGCCTACATCGGATCCTTCCAGAGTGCTCAGGCCCTAAGATCTGAGATAGATGATCATGGAGGCCAGAGGTATCCGAATCCTTACTCACAAATACATCTAATTGATCCTGTAATTATAAATTCAAATAAAATTTTATAAGAAATCATATATACTAATATATTTAATACTTACAAAAATCCTTTCAATCATAGAGTTCATCGACCTGCTCTTCTTGTCCGTACGATTGGATCGAAAGATCTCACTATAGCTGTGCATCACTCCATCTCTTATCAGCTATAACAATGAACCAATTTATCAAAAATATAAAAAAAATATTAATTTAATTTATTTAGTAAGATTTAGAATTTATTACCTCTCTATGCACATGATTGACCATAGACTCACGATCGAGAGTGTGCGTATACTCCTGGGCTACCCAGTTCTTCCGATTTTGATAAGAGATAGCCTAACAAGTATTTAAATAAATAATAAATATTTAAAAAATATTTAAATATAATTTTAAGTATATTAAAAAATTTAAAAGTTAGTAATTTTATCTCAAACTCCTGGCTCCTCTAATGTGTAATCATCCTCTCCCACTGACTCAGAGGACAGTCCTGTATCCAAGGAATAAGCTCCTCTAGAGTGTCTCACCGATGCTCGAGCCATTCTCTATGGAGCTTGATCTTATAGCTCCGGTACAACTCTTCGATCTTCTTTAGTCAGGCATCTTGAGCCCTTTCATGATCAGAAAAGCCATACCTCCTCCGCACAAAGTTATCAAAAGTCGATTACAAAATTATTCTAATCAAATATAGTGTAAACATGTAAAATGCATAAATATAATTAAGATGCACTTACCCATATCTCCTCCAACACTCGATCCTTGATAGCATCATCCATCAATCGTCAATCTCTAGACTTTACGAAAATAATGTCTGACCGCTTCACAAGCACTCCAAAAAAGAAATGCATCTTTCGTGCGGTCTTTCCTACTGGCCTCTCCTTCGCATCATACTGCACCATTACCTAATGCTGACAGTTCCACACATGTGCCATATAAGTGGGATCGCAAAATATTCGACTAAATGATACACCTGTAATGAAAATATGTTATGCAAATATATAAGTGTACAAATACTATATAATAAATAAATAAATAATATAATAAAAATGTATACTCAGATGTCGGTGGAGTAGCATGTGTCGGAGATGTAGATGATGGTGGAGGCTTAGATATTGGTGGAGTAGATGCCGTTGGTGGAGTAGATGTCGATGGTGGAGATTCCTGAGCAGTCGATGTAGAGGTGGATGAAGTATGCTCCGACTACTCAGATGCTGAACTCCGCATAATCCGTCGAGAAGTAGGGGTGAAGGCTAGATGGTGTTACGATGATATCGTGACCTACAACGTTAATGAATATTAACCAATATAACATGTTGAACAATAATCAAAGATATGCTTAGATATCATCCATACAATTACATATAAATATACGGATGCCGAAAATTATGTACACTAATCTATTGACGGGTTTATCGCTATGCAATGCAATAAATAAAAGCAACAAGATGGAGGTTCTCTTAGTGGCTCAGGGTTCTCTTAGCGGTCGGCACGACATGGCATGACACAGCCTACCGGCACGGCATAGCCTACCGACACGACACGGCATAGTCTACCGACATGGCACGGCCTAAAGGATGGTACGACATAGCACGGCACGACCTACCGGCATGGCACGGCCTACCGATACAGCACAACATGACATGACACAACCTGAAAGAAGAACGAAGTAGATGAGCAACAGTCATAGATCCAAAAAATTCTACAACATGAATTACATTCATAAATAATTAAGGATGAGCAACAGTCATAGATCCGATCTCTTGTGCAAATCTGGATGTTAATCCAAAAATTTAAAAGAAGAACAAAGTAGATGATGGCGGTACCTTAGGACTTAAAGTTGGAACCTTAGAGAGATATATCAAATTTTGTTCGCACCTATTAAGCTGGCTCGCTCAGAAGCCAAGCTGGCTCCATGCCTAATACATTCAGCTCGGGTCCTCCCCCAACCGGCTCGATCTCAGTACGAGTCGGCTCAACTATGTGCCATCCCCTACTCTTGGTTGTCTCGATCCTTCCCTCATCTTTTCGACTGCCCATCTCCCACTCAATCTCCATTGCTGTCGAGGCTGGACCCCCCTCCTAATCCCTCTCTTCCTTTCTCGATCTCCCTCTCTCCCTCTGTCGATCTCCCTTGTCGGTGAGGCCGGACCCCCTCCCAACCTCTCTCCCTCTCTCGATCTTCCTCACTAGCGATGGTGGCGAGGCCGAACCCTCCCTCTCTCTCTCACTCTCTCGATCTCCCTCCCTCCCTTCCAGGCGGAGGCCCCCCCTCCCTCCCTCTCTCTCGATCTCCCTCGTCGTGATGGCGTGAGGTCGGACCCCCTTCCTCCTCTCTCCCTCTCTCTTTCTTAGTTTTGGATCCCAAAATTGGGTCCGGATACCCAAGATCCATTAGGGATCTGGGTCTGTACTTCAAGTATGGACCCATCGGATATTCGGATTCGGATTCCGGTACCAGTAATTAAAATCGGATCTGGAATCTGAATATCCAGGATTTCGATCCAAACCTGATCCATTGACAGGTCTAGTCCAGTGATTAATAAATAATACTATAAAATTAAAATAAAAAATATACCTATGACTATAGAGAGGGGGTCACATCGAAAGCTTCCGAGGGTCGTCGGCGATGGATGCTGGAGAAAGATGACGGTGCTAGAGGTAACCTATGCGAAATAATAGCAAGATAGTGAGATAGAGAGAGAAGAGAGAGAAAGAGAAAGAGGAAAGAGAGAGAGGGAGAGGGGGCCCGGAGGGGGCATTGTGATGGGGAGGCTAGGGGATGGGGAGGGTAGGGGGTGGCAGGGGATGGGGAGGAGGTGGTGCGAGGGGAGGGCGGGGGGGTGCCGAAGATGGGGGGTAGGAGGGACACTGGAGGAGAGGGTAGGGGCAGCGGCGAGATCGGGGCAGGGGGCCAACGGTCAGAGATGGAGGGCAATTCGGGGATGGGAAGGGCAGGGGTGGGAGACGGCGGTCAGGGATGTGAAGGGCAAGGGGTGGCAGTCGGGGAGGACAGGGATGGGCAATCGGGGATAAGGAGGGCATGGGGCGACAGCAGCCGGGGATGGAAAGGGCAGCGCGGGGGGGGGGGGGACGGGCAAAGGGTTGGATGGCTGGGGGGTGGGCAAAGATCGTTGGGAAAGGCCGACGTATAGGGTGACGAGCGAAAGGGGGGTGGCGTGGCACGGGCGGGGTCGGTGGCTATCAGGGATGGAGAGGCGAAGGGGGAGGAACGGGGCACTGAGAGGTGGCACCGACCGGGGGGGAAGGAGGGGTGGTGCCAGTCGAGGGGAAGGACTTGGGTGGATTCTCACCGACAATAGAGAGGAGGGGAGAGAGAGAGCGCACGAGAGGAAGAAAAAATTTAAAAAATTTTAACTTAACTATGGCAGTGATTTTCGAACCGTTGTCATGAATCTATGGCAATGATTACTGAAATCCATTGCAATAGATCTACAACAGCGATTTTCTAACCACTACCGTAGATCTATAGCAGCGATTTTCAGTAACTACTGTCGTAGATTGAAAATAATTTTTTTCTTATTTTTTTTTAAATATTATATAATTTTTAAATTTAATACTCATCTTCATCATTCATTATCTAAATAATTATCATTAGAATGTCATCATTAAAGATCATCTTGATCCGATGGTCCTAGCTTCATCGATAAAAAAAATTTGATTTTGATGATCATAAATGATGATACGATGATTTGATAGATGGAGACCTCCGATCGATTCAAAAATCTATAACGATGATTTCGATGATATTTATAGTATACTATCAAAATTTTACTTCAATCGGATATCGTTATCATAGTTAATTTAGTATGAAATAATTTTGACCATTAAATTAGAAATAAGTGATCAAAGGGCTAAACGGCATTCAATTATGAGATAATTTTTTAGTTAAATGATCTTTACTATAATTTTAATCATTTTATATAGCGATAATAGTTAAATTTAAATTATTTTTGTATGAACTATTCACATTGAGCAGATATTGCAAAAAGCACGAGCATAACAACCAACGAAGTTTAAGAATGGTTATCAGACGACGTATAGTTTTAGATCATTCTTAGTCTCATGAGTTGAATTTTATAATCACCACCATAAAAAATAATTAAAGTAGTAGCCAAGATCATTTATAAAAAAAATTATCTCATAATCGAGCACCATCTGATCCTTTGATCACTCGTTTATCATTTAATGACCGAAATTAACCTATACTAAATTGACCAAGATAACGATATTCGATTGAAGTAAAATTTTGATAGTACGTTATAAATATAACCGAGATCATCATTATAAATTTTTAGATCCATCGAAGATCTTTATCTATCAGATCATCGCATCATTATTCATGATCATCAAAATCAAATTTTTTTGATCGATGAAACTAAGACCATCGGATCGATGTGATCTTTTGCAACAATACTCTAACGATAATTATTTAGATAATAAATAGTATAGATTGATATTAAATTTTAAAATTATATAATATTTAAAAAAATTAAAAAAATATATGATAATGATTATAAATAATCACTATCGTAGATCAACTTATAGCAACGATTATAAAAAACTGCTGCTAGAGATTCGACCTATGGCAGTGATTTTTCTAACCACTGTCATATATCGAATCTATGACAGCGGTTACAAAGAACTACTGCCATAGGTTGGCCTATGGTAGTGATTTCTTGTAACCGCTGCTATAGGTCAGTCCTATAGCAGCGGTTTCTTATAACCCCTATCGTAGACTCTACTGCAGCGATTTCGAAAACTGCTGTCATAGTATGCACTGCCATAGATTTTTTTTATAGTAGTATAAATTGACCATGATAATGATGTTCGATTAAAATAAAATTTTGATAGTATACCATAAATATCATAGAGATCATCAATGCAAGTTTTCAGATCCATCGATGATTTTTATCTATCAGATCATCATGCGGTCGTTCGTGATCATCGAAATCAAATTTTATCGATCTATAAAGCTAAAGTTACCAACGATATTTTGTGACGATACTGGCATGATAATCACTTAAATAATGAACGATGAAGAAGAACTTTAAATTTTAAAATTACATAATATTTAAAAAAAATAAATTTTTTTAAAAAAATATTAATTTTTAAAAAATAAAAAAATATTAATTTATTTGCATGCTAGCTAATAGTGGATGCACTCGCACCCCTCAATCCTGTCGCATTGATCATGCACGGCACATCTTTATCTTTTTTTATTTTTAAAATAATTCATATTTTTTATTTTTTAAATTTAAAATTTTGATTAGATTATTTATGATGAAGATATTCCATCATAAATAATTAATTATTTATGATGTAAATCCTATTTCTATCATAAATAATTGATTATTTATGATAAAAAATTTTCATCATAAATAATTTGGTATTTTTAATTTTTTAAGTAATTTATTTTATTTAGATTATTTATGATGAAAATGTTACATCATAAATAATTAATTATTTATGATAAAAATAGGATTTGCATCATAAATAATCTATTATTTATGTTGGAATATATTCATCATAAATAATCTGATATTTTTTAATTTTTTAAATAATTTATTTTTATAAATTATTTATGATGGAGATATTTTATTATACATAATTGATTATTTATGAAGTAATTTTTTTTCATCATAAATAATCAATTATTTACAATGTAACATTTTCATCGCAAATAAATCAAGATTTTTTAATATTTTAAGTAATTTATTTGTGATGGCATATGGATTTTCATCATAAATAATATTTATTTATGATAGAATATATTTTTCATCATAAATAATACTTATTTATGATGGAATAATTTTTGTCGCAAATATTCTCAACTTTGTTTTAATTTTTTAAAATTATTTATATATGAAAAATTATTTATGATGAAAATTTTTCATCATTAATAATTATTATTTATGATGAAATTTTACTTTTCATCATAAATAATTTTTATTTATGATGTAATATTTTCATCACAAATATTCTCATCTTTTTTAAAAATTTTTTAAATTATTTATTTATGAAAAATTATTTGTGATAAAAATTATCATCACTAATAATTGTTATTTGTGATGAAATTTATTTTTCATCATAAACAATTTTATCAAATATTTTAAATATTTTTGGAGAGAAATTTTTTTTTAGAAAAATAATTAGCAAAAATTATTAGTGATGAAAAATTATTTTTCATTCCTAATAATACTTTTAGTGATGAATTTGCATTGCTAAAAGATCATCGCTAAAAAATTTTTAAATATCCCTGCCCACTACGTTCACACGAAATTCCCTCATCTTCTCTCTTCCCCGACTGAAACCCACTCTCGCCCCCTCCCTCATCTTCTCTCTTCTCCTCCTCCTTGGCTTCCACCGATCGGCAATCTGGTCTTCCGCTGCCACCGCTATTGCCGCTGTCGTTGCCGTTGCTATTGTCACCGTCGTTGCCATTGTTGACGGTAATTTTTTTCTTTGGATTCTCTTTCAATCGTCCGAGGGGCCGCAGGTATTTCTATGCGGTGGCTGATGGCGGGTGGTGAGGCGCAGAGGGCGGGTGCTAGCTGCTGGGGGTGGGGGCCGTGTGGGGTGGGAGACCGCTGGGTGATGGTGATAGGACCACGGGTTGGGGGCCACAGGTTGTTCCATGCAATGGTCGCTGGTGGATGGTGGGGTGCGAAGGATGGGTGGCGGCTTCAGGGGATAGAGGGCCGCGTTGGGTGTGAGGCCATGGGGCGATGGTGACGGGATAGATTGGGGGGCCGCGGGCACTAGTGGTGGGCGATGGAGGGGTGCCGAGAGGGTGGGGGGTTGTGGGCACCGATGGTGGGCAACAGAGGGGCACCACAGAGGGAGGAGGGCCGCGATGGTGTTCGAAGTAATTTATTTTAAATTTTAATAAATAATAAAAATAAATATACTAGTAACAATAATACTAATAATAGTAATAATATAATCATAATAATTATATTAATAATAATAGTAAAAATAGTAATAATAATATTAATAATAGTAATAATAATAATAGTAATAGTAGTAGTAAGAAAAATAATAATAATAATAAACAAAACCAAGAATCTAGTGAAAATGTTTGCCAAGTATAAAAGTTGGTTCATTGAGATATTCATCTGTATATTGTACTTGAAGGTAGTCTTTTTTTACTTGGACTGGTTTGAATGTAAATAGAGCCAACGTGTTTATTGATTGAACATGTGCTTCATTTTTTTTGTCAAGTCTTTTCTTTTAGAGATTCTTACATTAAGATTTACATATAAAATTTTTTTCCTACTTTCTACCTAATATTCAGTATATATTTGGTTTGCTGGGTAATTTTCTTGTTTCGTATAATAAAATTTTTGCTAATTTTGTAAAAGCTATTCTAGATAATCTACATCCTTCATTAATATGACATATTACAATATATCTTGCACATTTGTGTCTCTACTTCCTAGGGCTAAGTTATACCTTATTATGTAGGTCTGTAAAAAGAAACAATTATAACATACCCAGCTAGGTTGAAGGATTTGATATACGAACCTTACAGTTCTTTGACCAAATGTGAATTTTATAATTGTACTAACTTGAGTTATCCTTTCATCACAAGGATCCTCTACTGCTGCAAGTACCAATTTTTTTATATCATTTATACTATCACATATTCAATTTATATTGAATTGCATGGGCAAGATTGGTACAAATGATGGACCTAGGTAAATGACACTGACTTACCATAGATACTAAAGCTTCTATCTGAAATTTTGTTGTTGTTAAGATGTATTCATTATGATCCAATTCATGAGTTCTTTATTTATGTAAATGACATATCAAATGGCAATTCAAAATTTAACAACCTCAACATCAATTCCAGTCTCATTTAAATATCCAAATACTATGTAAAATTTTTGCTTTCCATCATGTGGGTGTTTTACATCCAATCTTGCTATCTGAGATGGCCCAAACTTGAAAGGCAAGTGTTATGTTATATAAATCAATCTTGCTATCTGTAATAGACACATGGTGAGCAATTATAAAGAGCGGTTACATCTTTGTTATTAAGAGCAGTCTAGAAATATAAAAGATGATTATGGCAAATTTATATCCAAATAAAAAAAAGACGTAATAGCTCATAATAAGGAAACAATTTTTTATCCCTTGATTTCTACCTCCAACTTTAATAGATCTCTACTCCATGCCTATATAAACAGGGCTAGGGATCCCAAAAAAGGCAGAATAAGTTCGATCTCACCAAAAGGTCGAGTAAATTCAACCTTACTAGAAGGTCGAGTAAGTTCAACCTCACCATAAGGCTAGAAAAGCTAATTAAATCCAACATTACTAACTAATTTAAATGTTAACTGTGCAGAATTGATGTGCCAAAAATATCACGAATCGGGCAAGACAGACAGTCTCGCATTGTGGAGGTTCCAGGCCATTCGCTCACCATATGGAGCAGATGATAAGTAATTTTTATTTATCATACTTTAATTTTTTAACTTTTTTAAAAAAATATATTAATTATTCTCAAATTATAGAGAGATGTTGAGACTGGCGAGCTTTCTAGTAGGATCGAGATCTACTAGCAAACCCATTAGCGATGATCAGAGAACTAGACGACCGAAAGCCAGGAGCTTTACGTAAGTTTTTTGAACTATTTTTTCATTGATATTTTGATTTTCAGTGTGAACTTAGAATAGCTATAACTTTAATTTTCAGGATCATATGATAGACATTAGATCCCAGTCTATCCCAAAGGACTCGATCGCATCCATAGATGATGAGATTTATAATCAGATGCTTGGTACGAGATCCTATTATGTTAGGAGGCTAGGGCATGAGATCAAAGCTCCTACATCTTCAAGCTCATCCAGAGCTAGTGTCCATGCTACCTACGATGCCCGACTGACGGAGATATAGAGATAGGTTACTGAGGATCAGCAATGAGCTACTGAGTTGACTGCAGGCATTGATGAATACGAGCTGTTCTAATCGCAGATAGAGTGGATGGTGCAGATGGAGCAGATAATGCAATTGATGACGTAGCAGCAGGCCGATCTGACCTCCTCCGAGCACTTTCATCCTTTGACCCGTTCTCCTTCTCTAGATATTGTTGATGCTTGATGGCCGGCAATTTATTTTCTTCCATTTTTACTTTTATTTGGAATCTTTTGTATTTATATACCAAAAAATTCTTTCTATAATGAAATACTTTTTATATAATGAAATGATGAAATTTATTATAGATGAAATGATTAAATTTATTTATAAATTTTTTATTTTAATTTTATATATTATAAATATATTAAAAATATAAAATATATTTATTTATAATTTTTTAAAAAAATTTATGATGTAATTATTTGGGATGAAAACTTTACATCGCAAATACAATTATTTGTGATGAAAATTATCCATCATAAATTAAAATTATTTACGATGAAAATTTTTCATCATAATTAATATTTATTTATGATGAAAAATTTTCATCAAAAATAATATAATTATTTACGATAAAAATATTTCATAAAAAATAAATAACTTATTTATGATGAAAAAAATTCATCATAAATAATTGATATTTATAATGGAAATTTTTCATCACAAATAATTTTTTTATTTTTGATGAATTTTTTCATCAAAAAAAAATATTTATGATGAAAATGTTTGGTTTTTGTTGCAAAAATTTTAGTCATAAATAATTTAATCAATTAAAAAAATTTTGATGAAAATTTTCATCATAAAAAAATTTTATTAGCGATGAAAATAATTTTTGCATTACTAATTATTATCTGCGATCCCATTTTTTGCGATTAAGAATTAGCGATAAAATTTTCGTCGCTAATAATTATTAGCAATAAAAATTTATTATTTGTGATGAAACTTTGCATCGCAAAAAATAGGTTTTGTTGTAGTATGGCTCGAGGCCCATCAAGTCAAACCAGCTTTGGGTCGGGCTTTGGGCTCAACTCAAAATCATTCAAATCGGACTTGGGCCAAAAAATAAAGCCTATTTTATTTTCGAACCAGACTCGAGCTTACCTTTGGCCTGACCCAAGCCTGGCCCGAACTCGGGCTTGAAACCAAGCCCGATTAAAACCCCCACATCCCCACCCACCCCCCTCCTCCCTCCTCTCCGATCTTGGCTCTCGCAAACCCCCCTCCGTCCTCCCCCAGGCCGGCCTTCTCGTGAAACCCACCACCCTCCTCTTTGATACCGGCCCTACCGACCCCCCCTCTACCCTCTCCGACCCTTGCAAACCCTTTGCCGCCCCCCGACCCCCCATGAAACCCACCCCCGAATTTCGGCCCTCGTGAACCACCCTCCATCCTCCATCGGCACCACATGCCCTGCCCTCTGGTATCAATCCTCGTGAACCCTCGTCCGCTCTTCTCGGCCCTCGCAAATCTCCCTCCGCCCTCCTCTAGGCCTCTGCGAAACCCACCCTCCCTCTCCGATCTCGACCCTCGTGAGCTCCCCTTTGCCCTCCCAAGTCCCCCACAAAACCCACCCTGACCCTCCTCGCGAACCCCTAGCCCTAGCGCAGAACCTCCATCACGCTCCATCATTGCTGCCCCCATCATTCTCCCTTCCTCCATCGTGCTCCATCGATCGACTGACGTTGCTACCCTCATCGTCGCCTCCCTCCCTCTATCGTGCTCCGTTGACATCATCGCCCTCATCGTCATCCCTCTCCCTCCATCATGCTCCATTGTCGCTACCCGCATCATCGATGAAGATGTGGGAGCCAAGTAGGTTGGCCTAATTGAGCTCAAGCTGGGCTTGGGTCTGTATTTTTTTCAAAAAAATTAGGCCTAAGCCCGGCCCGAAGCTCGAAAAAATATTTTGGGCTGGGCTCAGGCAGGGGTATGGCCTGGCCCAACCCAGCCCAATTTCAGTCCTACAGGCAGACCAACAAGAGGAGGCTATTGCGGGTGCTCATCGAGAAGGGGAGGGGGAGCCATAACGGTGGTTCCGTTAGGGGAGGTCATTGCAAGTGATCACCGGGGAGGGGAGCGTGAGTCATTGCGTGCAGGTCGGAGAGGGGAAGATGGGGTTCGTGGGCTAATATGGGGGAGGGGTTATAAAGAATTTTTTTTTTTTCTTTTCTTATAAAAAAAATAGCAATCAATAAATCAATCTTTGAAATAAAGGCAACAACTAAAATTTTTTAAAATTTAAATTTATGATCAATTTTTTGGTTGTAAAAAATTAAAAAAATTTAGCAACCAAAAAATTGATCGTATATAACAAAGAAGAATTTTTTTCTTTCCTTACCAAAAAAAAAAAGAAAAGATTTAGCACCTAATTTACCGATTGCTAAATTGGTCTCTAAAAATAAAGACATCAATTAATTTTTTTTAAATTTAAATTTATAATCAATTTTTTGATTATAAAAAATTAAAAAAGATTTATGATCAAAAAATTGATCGCAAACAATAAAGATTTTTCTTTCCTTACCCAAAAAAAAAAAGATTTAGCAACCAATTTATCGGTTGCTAAATTGGTCTCTAAAAATAAAAACACCAATTATTTTTTTTCAAAATTATGATTGATTTTTTGGTTGCCAAAAATTAAAAATTTTATGATTAATTTTTTATCATAAAATTAATATTTTACAACCAAAAAATCGATCATAATTTTTTTTATAGATTAACAAAATAATTCAAGAATTTTATGATCTATTTTTTGATTGTAAATATTTTTTCATATTTTACAATCAAAAAATCAATCATAAATATATTTTATAGTCAAATATTTTTTTTTTATTTTTCTCTAAATATGATATAATTTTAGAATTTAAAGTTCATCTTCATCATTCATTATCTAGATAATTATCATTAAAGTATCATCATAGAAGACTACTTTGATTCGGTAGCCCTAGCTACGTCGATCAATAAAATTTAATTTCGATGATTATAAATGACTGCAAGATGATCTAATAGATAGAGATCATCGATGGATCTAAAAACTTATAAAGATGATTTTGATGATATTTATAATACACTATCAAAATTTTATTTCAATCAAACATCATTATCATGATCAATTTAGCATGAGATGATTTGAGCCGTTAAATAAAAATGAGTAATCAAATGATCAAACAACATCGATTATAAGATAATTTTTTAGATAAATGATCTTTACAACTATTTTGATGATTTATATGATGGTTATCATAAAATTCAAATCTCATATATATGGATGATCTAAAACTATATATCTCTTGATACTCATTCTTAAAGTTCTCATGTAATTATACTTGTATTTTTATAAGATCTGCTTAATGTGCATAGTTCATATACATGTTGTTTGAATTTTATGATCACTACCATATAGAAAATTAAAATAATAGAAAAAATTATTTATCTAAAAAAATATTTTATAATCAAATGCTGTTTAGTCTTTTGATTACTCATTTATCATTTAATGATCTAAATTTTTCTATACTAAATTAACTATGATCATGATATCTGATTGAAATAAAATTTTGATAGTATGCTAAAAATATCATCAAGATCATCATTATAAGTTTTTGGATTCATCGATGATCTCAATTTATCAGATCATCATGTGACCATTCGTGGCCATCGAAATCAAATTTTATTGATTGACATAGTTAGAGCTATTGGATCGAGATAGTCTTTTGTATTGATACTCTAACAATAATTATTTAAATAATGAATGATGAAGATGAGCATTAAATTTTAAAATTATATCATATTTAAAGAAAAAAAATATATTCCATTATAAAATACATTTATAATCAATTTTTTGATTGCAAAAGTTTGATATCCAAAAATTGATTACAAAATAAAATTTTATGATTGAAAAATTGATCAAAAATTTTAAAGTATTTTAACATTAAAAAATAATTAAAATATTTTGCAACGAATGTTTTGGTTGTAAAATTTTGTGACCAAAAAATCAATTGCAAAATAAAATTTTATGATCAAAAAATTGATTACAAAATTTTAAAATTAGTTTAAATTAAAAAATAATTAAAATATTTTATGACTAATTTTTTGGATACAAAATTTTGAGATCAAAAAATGGGTTGCAAAATATAAGTTTGTAACCAAAAAATCAATCATAAAATATTTTAATTATTTTAAATTAAAAAATAATTAAATTATTTTATGATTGATTTTTTGGTTGCAAAATTTTATGATAAAAAAATTGATTGCAAAATAAAATTTTATGATAGAAAAATCGATCATAAAATTTTTAAATTATTTTAAATTAAAAAAATAATTAAAATAATTTGCTATCAATTTTTTGGTTGCAAATTTTATGACCAAAAAATCAATTAGAAAATATAATTTTGCAACCAAAAAATCAATCATAAAATTTTTTATTATATATAAATTAAAAGATAATAAAAATATTTTATGACCAAAAAATTGGTTGTAAAATTTTATAAAATTAATATTTTATAATTTTATTTTTATATTCAGCTTTTTAGTTGTAAAATTGATTGTAAAATTTTAATTTTATAACTAATGTTGCAATCGATCTTTTTTAGTTGCTATATTAATTTTTTAATAATCAATCGTAAAAAAATTTTGATCGCAAAATCGATCGTAAATTTCAACCAAAGATTTGATCAAAAAATCACTATTTTTTGTAGTGTTCTATATATTAGTTTCCTAGCATATAGCATACACCCCATAATCACTCAAGTTAATTTAATTAAAATACATAATTATTTAGTTTTAAATTAGTAAAATATTTTAAAAAATCTAATTCACCCCCACCTCTCTCTAACGTTGCTATTCTTTTTTAACAACAAGTGGTATCAGAGTAGGTACTTTTGTATTTATTATTGACCTAGCGATCTTGAGCCAAAGATCATGATAATGTAAAGGATCGATTCACTGGAAATTAAAAGATCTGGAACCAGCAACCAAAGACTTCTAACCAAAAGAAGGCGGCAGCCCTGATGAATAAACACCAAAAGATGGGTAGCAAATCCAGAGAGAGAGGAATTAAGATTTTAGGAAGCAAAAAAAATTTCTATATTCTCTTATAAAAAATATTATATATACAAAATATATATAAATATCCTAAATCAACATGACTCAATCCTAAAAAAAAATTTTTAGGCTAACTCATATAAGAAAGCACTCACCTAAGCCCATGTCTTACATGCTCTCATCCATAGGACTAAAGATCCAGTCCTATACATAAATTAGCCATCTTAAGACCTCTCAACTCAGACCTTAAGACCTCTTGGATTAAATCCAATCCAAAACCAAATCAAGAAAACTCATGCTCATCTATCCGAGCCAGCTCGGCGAATACTCAAGCCGACTTGACCGCCTATCAAGCCACAAATTTTTAAATACACGTTCTCTATTTGTCTAAGAGAGCTAGCTCAATTTTGGTCCGAACTGACTCGACCTGTATCCGAGCCAGTCCGTCAGTGTATCAACCTTCCTTAGTTGATACAACTTCAGCCAATCCAAGCCTTCAGGAGCCACCATCTTGACTCCTTCATGATCTCCTAAGTCTTGGAAGAACCATTCTTATTCTTTCAATCTCCACCTTGGTGCCCTAAGGCTTGAGGCAACTCCTTCCTATCCATTAAATGCATCAGTGCCACACATCTATGAAAGTTATCCCATGGAAGAATCTTTGTCAATGCATCAGCTAGATTCTTCTTATATGAATCTTTATCAGCTCCACCTCACCATCCTCCATGAGCTCACTGATCCTGTGGTATTTGATATTGATGTACTTCATCCTTGCATGGTAGACTGAATTTTGAATAAGTAACAATGCACTTTGGCTGTCATAGTACACCTTAACGGCCTTATGAGCAAGACCCATCTCCAACGCTAATTCCTTCAGTCATAAAGCCACTTTTGCAGCTTCTATAATACCAATGTACTCCACCTTAGTGGTGGATAAGGCCATGATGGGCTGCAAGCATGATCTTCATGATATGAAATCTTCGTTCAAGCAAAATATGAACCCTATCGAATGCCAAGTGTCCACATCTCCACCAAAATCCATATCCATAAATCCTTCTATCAGTCCCTGAGCCTTCTTGGATATGTTGGAGCAACCCTCGACACCATCCAGCTGTCTATAAGTGATACCTACTCTAACTATACCCACCAAATACCTAAAGATGTTCTTTAGTGCTCGCTACTGCTTCCTTCCAGGTTGTGCCATGAATCTGCTCACCTAACTCACTACATGGGCTATGTCCAGCCTACAACACACCATGGTGTACATCAAACTTTTCACACCAGTAGCATATGGGACTCTCTCCATATCTAGAATTTTTTTCTTAGTTTGTGGTGACATAGTCTTCGAAAGTCTGATATTACCGACAAATGGCAGCATTGCCAGTTTGACTTCTTTCAACCCAAATTTTTCTAAGACCTTTCGAACGTAACCATCCTGTGATAAATACAGCACCTTCTTATCTCGATCTCTAAGAATTTTCATACCTAAGATCTTCCTCGTAGGTCCAAAATCCTTCATCTCAAACTTCCAAGTTAATGCAACCTTCAGTTCCTGCATAATTTTTTTACTCTTGCATGCTATTAGCATATCATCTACATACAAGAGTAAAAACATCCTAGACCCATCCTCCAAAGATTGAACATACACACAAGAATCAAATTTACACCTAGAAAGGTCGATGCTCCTCACCAAGGTATTAAAGTGCTTGTACCACTGCCTCAGCAACTATTTCAACCCGTACAGCGACTTCTATAGCAAACATATCTTCTCTTCTATTCTAGGCTCTCTGAACCCTGGTGGCTGTTGCATGTAGATGCTCTCCTCCAGATGTCTATGGAGAAATGCCATCTTAATGTCCATCTGCTCCAATTTCAAGTCCTAAGCTGTAACGATACTCAGCAGCATCCTGATAGATGTATGCATGAAGACCGAAGAGAACTTTGCTGAAGTCGATGCCTTCCTTCTGAGAGTATCCTTTGGCCACCAATCTTGCTTTATACCTAATACCTTCCTGCTCTGAAGGCCCCTCTTTGCATTAAAAAATCTATTTACATCCAATGGGTTTCTTCCCCTGTGGCAGTTGCACCAAACGCCACGTCTAATTCTTTTGGAGAGGCTGTATTTTCTTAATCATAGCTTAAACCCATCTATCTCTATCTTGGCTCTCTACAGCCTCCTTATAGGTGTAGGGGTCTCCATTCACTATCGCTAAGGCGTATGACACCGAATCTCCAAAGCCATATCGATCTGACTATCGCACGTTCTTCTTTGACTTATGCAATGCAACGCCGATGTCGGTCTTTGATCTAGCTTGCTCTCGCTAGTCTTCCTGGCTTCTAACCCCTATTTTAGTCCTCTCCACTTGTAGAGACTCCTTTGAAGAATCCTTCACCTAAAACTCGAGTCCTTTTAGTGCACCTGCAACTGGCAAAATAGAATAAGAGATTAGTTATCTAGCGCTGCCTTGCTGGATCATTTGCTGCTCCTACTGTCCTTCCATGCCACCTCATCTATGTAAAGCTGAGTTTTCATCAAAGGCCATATTCCTACTGATGACAACCTTCTTCTCCAAAAAATCCCACAGTCGGTACCCCTTAACACCTCGTGGATATTTCAAGAACATCATCTTCTTTGCCTTGGCGTCCAATTTGCTTCGCTCACTAGCACCGATGTGCACAAATGCTATGCACCCAAACACCCTTAGATGGTTTAGATTTATACTCCTTTCAGACCATTTCTCCTCTAAAATTTCTCCATCTAACCTGGTGTGAGATGATCGATTCACTAGATAGCAGGCTGCATCCACTGAATCTATCCATAATACTTTAGGAAGCCCTATCTGCAGCCTCATGCATCTTGCTTTCTCCATAAGAGTTCTGTACATTCTTTTGACCATCCCATTTTGTTGAGGAGTCTCCTTCACCAAGAATTATCTTTTGATGTCACACTCCTCATAAAAAACTTGAAACTCCTTGCTGGTGTACTCCCCATCGTTGTCAGACTGCAAACACTTCACACTTCTGCCCTGTTCCTTCTCTATCTTAGCCTTCCAAATTTTGAATTTGGTGAAGACTTCTAATTTCTCCCTCATAAGTAGATCCAAACTTTTCTTGAGAAATCATCTATCAGGGTCATGAAGTATCTTACTTCATTTCTGGCTAAAACCGAAGCCGGTCCCCACACATCTGTGTGAACTAGATCCAATGGGGCTACCGTGCAGGCTGTGCTGACCGCAAACTGAACTCTTCTCTACTTTTTCATCTGGCATGGCTCACAAAGCTCAAAAACTCCACCCAGATCAAAGATCAATTCCTTTTTGCTCAGCTCCTTCAGCCCTCTATCTCTCATGTGATCCAGATGATAATGCCATAAATGATAAGCCCCTACTAATCCTGCGTTGTTGTAGCTTTATTGGATCCTTCGGTCACCACAGATCCCTTCATCTTGTCGAGGTTATTTTTCAACCTTCTATCCCTCATCATTATCATGGCTCCATTGGAGATATTCAATACTCCACTCCTGGCATGACTGCTAAAGCTATAGCTGCTCTGCTCTAAGTAGTTCAATGATATAAGATTCTTTTTTAACTTTGAAATATGCTTCATATTCATGAGAGTCCGCACTATCCCTCAAACATCCTCATCCTAATTGTCCCAATACCAGCGACCTTATAAGGATGATCATCCTCAAGTATCACACTCTCTCCATTGATCTCAGTGTGTGTAGAAAATCAAGATCAGTTTGGGCTGTAGTGATATGAACAGGCTGAATCAAGGGTTCAAACTTTTGTGCTTTTTCTATAACCATCCGACACCACCAAGAGGTCATCCTCCACCTCCTGATCAGTAACTATACTTAGAGAATCCGATCCTCCATTTTTTCTCTTTTGATTCTTTAACTGTAGGTAATCACGACAAAAATGCCTGATCTCGTTACACTTATAACACTTATTTTCTATCTTTTCGGAACTTTGATCATCCTCTTGGTTTTTTTCTTATCCTTACTCTTTCATATCTCTCTCCTATAGTAAAATCCTCCTAAGGAATGCCATCCTTGATCATCTTCTTTCTCTGCTTATTTATGCGCAGCATCGAGACAATGTCTTGATAGTACAGTGTCTCTTTTCCATAGAGTAGTATCGTGACCAGTGGATCAAAGGAAGAGGGCAGTGAATAAAGTAATAGCAATGATTTATCTTCCTCCTCCATCTTTATCCTAATATTCAGCAATTCGTTACTCACTTGATCAAACAATTATATGTGACTGAGGATATCTTCACCTTCAACCATGCAAAGGCTATACAGCCTCTTCTTCAATATAAGTTTGTTGTACATGTTCTTTTTCATGTAAAAATCATGTAACTTTGACCAAAGTCCTTTAGGAGTTTTCTCTTCCAACATCGAATAGAGGGTCGAGTCTGCCAAACACCCTCTAATCGTAGAACATGCCCATTTTTCCATCAACATCTATTGTCGATCTGTTATCTCTTCTGGCCTATTCTTCAAGGCTTGATCTAATTCATGCTGCACAAAAAGATCCTCTATATAAATTTTCCACATGGAAAAGCTTTCTTTCCTATCAAATTTTTCAAAATCTATCTTTATGCTATTTTTCATGACCAGATCCAAGTTATACAATAGCAAAATTACCAAGATAAATGAGAAATACCTTGATAGGATCCTGCCAAAACTTCAGCCTTTGTAAATCTCTTCCTTCTGTAATCTTATTTTTTCTCCACATGATCTAAGCTCTGATACCAATTATAAAGGATCGATTCACTAAAGATTAGAAGATCTAAAATCAGTAATTAAAGACTTCTAACCGAAAGGAGACGACAGTCCTGATGAATAGACACCAAGAGATGGATGGCAAATTCAGAGAGAGAAATTAGAATTTCAGAAAGAAAAAGAGATTTTTATATTCTCTTATCAAAAATATTACATATACAAAATATATATAAATATTCTAAGTCAACATGACTAAGTCCTAAAAAAATTCTTCTAGGCTAACTCATATAAGAAAGCACTCACCCAAGCCCATGTCTTGCATGCTCTCATCCCTAGGACTAAAGATCCAGCCCTATACCTAAATTAGCCATCTTAAGACCTCTCAACTCTGGCCTTAAGATCTCTTAGATTAAATCCAATCCAAGATCAAATAAAGAAAACCCATGCTTATCTATCCGCCTGTCTGAGCTAGCTCGATGAACACTCGAGCTGACTCGACCACCTATCAAGCCATAGATTTTTGAATACACATTCTCTATTTGTCTGAGAGAGCTAGCAAACTCGAATTCGATCCAAGCCAGCTCGATCTTGATCCGAGCTAGCTCAATCTCGGTTCGAGTCGGCTCGATCTCATCTTGAGCCAGCTTGATCTATATCCGAGCTAGCCCATCAATGTATCAACCCTCTTTCTTAGTTAATACAACTCCAGACAATCCAAGCCTCCAAGAGCCACCATCTTGACTCCTTCATGATCTTTCAAACCTTGGAAGAACCATCCTTGCTCTTTTAGATAATTTCTTAATTGGTTCATCATTTGCTGAAGGCCAATCAACTTCTAGACCATCACTCTTTAATGGCACTAATTAAATTTTTTGAAAGGTATACATGAGAATTTTCATACAAGCATTGGATTATTACATATGGGGAGTCATAACTAATAGACCACATACACTCGTAACTTTAATTAATGGTGTGCCCTCTCCCAAACTGAAAAAGAATTGAAATGAGTTTAATAAAAAGATGGCTCAGCTGAATGCTAAAGTAATTAATATTTTTAATTTTTTATTAGATGTAAATAAATTTAATAAAATATCTACCTTTATGTCTGCAAAAAAAATTAGGATAAATTAAAAATTATTCATAAAGAAACAAGCAAGTTAAAGGGTCCAAAATTATTTTACTTGTTCATAAATATAAATTATTTAAAATGGAATAACATAAGTCATTTTTTGATAAATGTTTCACATGTACAAATATTATTAAGCTTTAAATGGTCTTGGCAAAATCTATAATAATAATGAGCTTGTTTGCAAGGTTCTTAGGTGCTTGCTGAAGATATTGAAAGCTAAAATGATAGCAATACAAGAAGTGAGAGATCTTACTAAACTATTAATAAAAGTATTAATTAGTTCGCTTATAACACATGAGTTGAACATACATCAAAAAGGGAAAGGAGAATATAAATTAAAGAACAGGAGGATCATCACCTTCAAATCAACTTGGAGCTATGAGTCAAAAAATAAAGATGAAGGAGAAGATGAAGATGGAGATAAGGACTTAGAGCTACTTACTAGAAAATGTAGGATTTGGTGTAGTGCTCCCAAACCTTAGGAGGCCATAGAAAGAGCAAGGGTGTTAGCTCTAGAAGACTAGGATGGGTGTGAGTCCTAGGACTAGGACAGGAGTTCTCCTAGGGTAAAGATAGCGTATAGCCCTGCACGGGCTCGAAGTTCAAGTGTGAGGACCTTGAGGGGCATGGTAGGTACTTCAGAAATTTGAGACACAAGATGGAGCAAAAAACTAAAATTAGGAGAAGAATCAGTCAAGATAAGAGGCTGACACACAGACGGACTGGCTCGGATACGCAGTTGAGATCAATCCGACTTAAGGTGGTCAAGCCGACTGTCTCAAGCAGATAGAAGATAGGATTCGAGCAAGACGTAGTCGAGTCAGCTCAGCTCCTAACAAAGCCGGCTCAATGATGGCGAATAGAACTAGATGGAGTTTTCTGTTTGAGGTCTTAAGGCCTAATCCAATAAGATCTTAAGATGGTTAACTCATGTATAGATCGGATTTAGATCCAGAGGATGAGAGCATGGGAGACATGGGTGTACATGGGCTCGATGAGTGCTTTCATGTTTTGAGTTAGCCTAGAAAAGTTTTTCAGCTAGAGTTTGAATTTATTAGGATCAATATGGTATAGCAAAAATCCTAGGATATATAAACTCAGGTATTATAATCTTTACAAAAAAAAAATCAATATACAGCTTTACTTTCTAACTCTCTTTTTTCTTTTCTCTCTGGTTCCAACACCAAGCCCTAGGTGTCGTCATCAACTTTTGCTCTTCTTCATATTTTTGGATTAACACCTAGGTTCGCATGAGAGATTAGATTTACGACTATGATTTTGAGCAACCATAGACAAAATAATTAGCATCAAAGTAGTACCGATTGTTCCAATACTTGGTATAAGAGCTAGATAATGCGTCAACACTTGGTATCAGAGCTCAGTTGAGTGTGAAGGAGGAAGAAGATCAAGTTTCAGTAAAAATCAGTAGTGAGGTTCAGATCTTAGATTTTATCTAGGCTTCGTGAGGAAGAAAGTGATCTAAGGGCTACTATCCACCATCCTAAGTCAAGAAAATTTTTAAATCTAGCTATTGGTTATTTTTTGATTCGGTTTGATCATAGAGAATAGCGGATTGAAGATAAGATTTGAGAAGTTTGATGAAAAAGATAGTTTCACGATGTGAAAGATTAGGATGGAGGATTTGCTAATTCAGATGAGGCTAGATTCAACCTTCGAGGATAGGCTAAAGGAGACGACAGACAATGAGTAAAATTTTTTGAAGAAAAGGACATGTGCCATGATTATGGCTTGTCTAACAGATGAGGTGCTATATGGCATGTTAAAGAAGAAGACACCCAAGAATTTATGATCGAGGTTACATCAGTTATATATGGAAAGAACATGTATAACAAATTGGCACTGAAGAAGTAACTATATAGCCTTCGGATGCTGGAGGGCAAAGATGTTGTGGATATATTCAGCGATTCGATCAGATGAGCAAAGACTTGCTCAACATTGGGGTGGAGCTTGAAGAGGAGAACAAAAGTTTATTGCTGCTATATTTGCTATCCAAGAGCTTCGATCCATTGATAACTACATTGCTGTATGGTAAGGAGATACTGGTGTGCGAGAAGATCGTATTAGTGCTAAAATCCAACGAGCAGTGAGAATGGATGACGAAGAGGAAGATCTTTCATAAAGGTTATATGGTGTCAGAGAGGCCCATGCAAAAAAAGAAGGGTCAGCAAGAGGTCCAAGAAATGCTTTAAGTATGATAAAGCAGGACACTTTAAGCAAGAATGTCCGCTTTAAAAAAAGTATAAGGAAGGAGAAAAGTTAGATTCCAGCATTTCATCACTGAAAATGAAGAGTCGAATGAATTCTTAATGGTTTTGGAGGAGCCTACAGGATGCAATATATCCGAGATAGTTTCAGAGGGGTCCACGAAGTACGGAGGATCCGAAAGAGCAGCGACTGTATTCAAGGTGTAGTGACAGACTCAGTAGTACAGTGTTGAGTGGTTGGCCTCGAAGAACTCAATTACAAAGTTAGCTTCTATGGTATCAAGGGGACTTCAATTTTAGGTGGAGCAGCGGACAAAGGTGGCTTCATAAGTGAAGAGAGTTGTGACACGAGTTCCGAGCAGAGGAGTGCAGAAAGATCAATATCCTAACACCAATGCCAGAGATGCATAGTTCTAGATAGAGCAACACGTGCAGAAGGATAGGTGAAGTTCTGAAGAGATCGTGTTAGGATATGCAGCGAATGCTGGCATAGGATTACTATAGATTCTCCATGAAAGTCCAAGATAAATGATGTAGTTGCCAAGCAGAAAGATACCTACAACTCTAAGGATGGTGCATAGGTACAAGCCAAGATCTTCAACGATAGAAGTGGTCATCCTAAAAGCCTCAAAGAAAGCTCAACAACTGAAGAAAGATGGTAGTGATAAGGTGTGCAAAAATAGCTGTCAGGGCATGCAACGACAACGACATCGTGTAGAAGAACATTACTAGGTGTGCCAAGGCTTAGGTGCATTAAGTTGGAGATTGTAGGATTTGGTAGTGCTTCCAAGCCTTGAGAGACATGAGAGAAGCTAGGGTATTGGCTCCGAAAGACTAGGATGGGTATGAGTCCTAGGGCTAGGATAGGAGTTATCTTAGGGTGAAGACGGCGTATAGCCCTATATAGACTCAAGGTTCAGGTGTGAGAATCTTGAGGAGCTTGGTAGGTGCTCCAGAAATCTGAAATACAAGATGGAGCAAAGGACCAAAGCCAGGAGAAGAATCAGCCAAGATAAGAGGTTGACACACAAGCAAGCTAGCTCGGATATGCAATCAAGCTAACTCGGGCTAAGACCAAGTCGACTCGGGGTGCAGTCAAGCCGGCTGTCTCAGGCAAACAGAAGATAGGGTTCGAGCAAAACGCAGTCGAGGTAGCTTGACTCCAGACAAAGTCAGCTCGATGGTGGAGAACAGAACTGGATGAAATTTTTTGTTTAGAATTTTATGGCCTGATCCAATAAGATCTTAAGATGGTTAACTCATGTATGGATCGAATTTAGATCCAGGAGATGAGAACATGGGATACATAGATGTACATGAGCTTGGTGAGTGCTTTCATATATTGAATTAGCCTAAAAAAGTTTTTCAGCTAAAGTTTGGATTTATTAGGATCCATATGGTCTAGTAGAAATCCTAGGATATATAAACCTAGGTATTATAATCTTTACAAGGAGAAGAATCAATATACAACTTTTTTCCCTAACTTCCATCCCCTTTTCTCTCTGGTTCCAACGTCAAGCTCTGGGTGCCGTCATCAACTTTTTCTCTTCTTCATATTTTTGGATTAACACCCAGATTCGCATGAAAGATCGAATCTACGACTGTGATTTTGAGTAGCCATAGGCATAACAATTAGCATCAAAGTAGTATCAATTGTTCCAACACTTGGTATAAGAGCTAGGTGATGTACCAATAGGAAATTCAAAAGATTCCTTAAGAAGAAATGGTTGAAGGAAAAAGAGGATAAAAAAAAGATAAAGAAGAAGGAAACATCGTTTGGTACAAGTGCAACAAACTAGAATATTGTTAGATATATGTACCCTAGAAGCCAGAATTGGCTGACACTTGTAATACACTTCTAGGGGCAAAATTATAATTTTGACTATAATCAATAAAATGGGTTATTTTCTATCACACCTGTGTATTTAGTGTCTGTGATACATCCTTTGAGTTAATGGTAATGATAATTCATATTTTCAAGAGTTGAAAATTTAAGACATGAATAATCATTATTAACTCATAAACAGCTCCCGACCATAGGATCATACGAGGATGATGATTGATTCGAAAGGTTGGTGTACGATCGCTTCTCTTTAGTAGATGAGTCTTGAGTCTACGGTGTGGAGACACCAGAGCGAAAGTACAGGTACTCGTTAGAGAACGAGGGCACTGAGCGTGACCACCTCGAGTAGTCATTAGGGAAGTCTACCTTCTCGTCAATGACTGACTCGATGCTGCAGTAGTGTGTCTGGTTCTTTGACCTGAGATGCATCGGCAGTTCACCTTGAGGGTGTTATAGTTTGACTACACCATTACTCGGTCTCCTAGCCATATGGAACCCTGAGGTGTATGTTGGCTATAGCATGTTCATTGTAGGAACTGGATTGCATCAAGATGGGATCTATCTACCTCGGTGGTAGAGGAGCAGCCCTATGATAATCATGAGAATCAAGTCCTGAAGCCCATGGCCATGGCAGAGTGAAATAATAGAAAGAGTTTCTATTTAGATTTTCACATTGGACTCGAATCGAATGATTATATCATATGACAGAGACTAGGGTTTGACGAGTTTACCTTAACCCTAATCTGATCGGGGCTCAAGATAGAAGAACTTAATCACACAGGTAGCTGCACCAAGAGGTTCGCATTCAGCTCTGATGGGTTGCCACCATATACTGCTAGGTGTCACTGGTGGATTTTGGGAGCAATTAGAATGATTTAGATGATCGATCATTCTAGCTGTTCGAATCAGAAGAGTTCTGATCCATCGAAAGGAGTTTCGATGATGTCTATGATAGAGATCATGACATATCCCATTACCATACAGAACTGAACCTAACTGGGTCACACAAACAAGGGTTTGAATCTGGTGATCATCAATTGAACTGATCTAGTTCAATTGATCTGAATGAGATTCAATTAGGTTCAAGGAAATCGTGCTAGCACTCGATTGAACCTAACGTTCTTCTTTTACTATCATAAATAAGTTGTCCTGACTGAGCCAAAGGAGTTTGTGCTCAATCAGAGGCCTTCATATGGTCTGACTGGAGGTTGTCCAAGTCAGAATAGGTTGTCTTATTTGTAAGACATTACCTGCCATTTTTGGTCACCTGCCATTTCTTGTTCTTTGACTTTGGTCAAAAGTCTACCTTTGACTGGTCAAACGTTGACCATTGACCACTTTGACTTTTGACCACATGTCATGCACCTATTGGAGAGCTGGTGGGGGCCTGTCCCCCTGCCAGAACCTGGCAAGGAGAAGGGCGCACGCCAACCCGGTGGCGTGAGCCCAAGTTAGGAGGCGCCTAGGAGTCCTTGTTGGACAAGGACTCCACCTCCCTTTTGGATTCCAATCAGAGTTCTACTAAGAATCCAGTTTGACTGGTCTTAGGCGCCCTCTAAGGAGGAATCCAGGGGTCTCTATTCCAACCAATCAGATTTAGATCTGATTTCACAAAGGGTTGTGATTGGTTGAGAGGAAGAGGAGTTGGATCACAAGAGCTTAGTCTATAAATAAGACCCTGCGCCCAACCTCAGAATTGCTAATTGCAATTGAGAAATTTCCCACGCCCCAAGGCTGCCTCTCCCCTCCTTCCTCCATGCCAAACTCTCTTCTCCCCTTGCTCTCCACGTCCAAAAGAGTTTTGGACTTAGGTTGGTGCGATTCCAGATCAAAGGAAAGGCGATCAAAAGCAAGAAGGCTGCGCTGCTGCAAAAGGACGACTGCTGATCTTCAAAAGGAGTTTTGAAGATCCTCCAGATCAGATCCAGATCTAATTTTTGGAGGTGTGATAGAGAAGAAGAGGATCTCCAGATCCAACCCGAGTGGATACCGGTAGAGGCCAGGCGCTTGCGTGGCTAGATCCAGAACCTTCCGCTGCAATCAGGATCATCTACAGGGTAATAGGATTACCCAAATCAGGTAAATTAAATTTGATTTAATTTATCTTATTTTATTTTATTTATTAAAATAATAAGAATCAGATCTGAAATATATCAAGATCTGATTGGGATCAAGAGAAAAAATTTTTTTGAAATATATCTCTTGATCTGATCAGATCTGGACGAACCTGGACCGGAAAAATCAGGATTTTCCTTCAACTGGTATCAGAGCCAAGGTTCTAAAATTATTTAGATCTGATTTTAATTTTATTTTAATTAGAAAATAAAGTGATTTCAGATGTCACATGAGATGTGATCAGATCTGAAATCAGAAAAAATTAAAATTAAATGATTTGGATCTAAGAACATGAAGATATGCATGACTAGTTCTAGAATAGAATAGTTCTATAGAATAGTTTTGCATGTCTTTGATTTAATCTGATTAAATCATATTTTAGATCTTCTTATTTACTATTTTTCTGATATTATAAGTGTTATAATAACATCTGATAAATAGCAAATAAAAATTATTTAATTTTAAATATCATATGAGATATGATTGATGCATGTCTAGACTAGTTGTAGAATAGTTCTACATAATTATCTAGATTAGAATTTATTTTGATTAGATCAATTTAAATCTAATTTTTTAGATTATTATGAGATAATTTAGATCTGAAAACATGCATGATTATGATACATGAGATGTATGCAAAATATGCCATGATTAGATCTAATTTGTATATGAGATATATGATATAGATCTAATAACTGTTTTGTAGTATTGACATGTTCCTGATTAAGGCGTTCCTCTTGGCCGTCCGGTCATAAGAACGAAGAAGGGTTTAAAGGCCCTCTCTTCCCATTCGATGGGGTGTTCTTATGATGTGTAGGGGTGCTGCGTGTTCGTCCTTAATCAGAAACCCAAAACTTACTTTCTGCAAAACCCTAGATCCTGAAACCCTAGGATTTATTGTGCATATTTTGTTTATGAACCCTACTTAATTAAGAATTAAGTTTATGGAATATTAATTAGGTCTAAAATTGAGAATTTTCAGATCTAAGACATATTCATAATACTGGGTTCGGGCTTGGGTAGCTCAATTAGGTCTAAGCGGTTGATCAAACCGAATCAAGAGTTGGTTAGATGGGATCAACAATGCTTAAATTGACCAGCCTAATAGGATTAAGTCTGGGTCAAGATCGAGTCACGATCAAGCAAGACCTAATTAGGCTCAGAGGTTAGAGTCTGGATTGTAGGCTAACCCAATTGGTTCTGACTCAACAATTTGGTGTCTAAGGTAAGTTTGGCATAGACGACCGACTGGATTTTTAATTGGAAGCTACTCGACCTGAATGCATTCTTGTACGAGTTAACGGCATATTCCTTCCACCGGTCTCACTTACCTGGCCATATCTGTTGACACAGTTCTGATCTGAGGTGGTCAATAATCCGAGCTGACCCATGCCACTAGGTTAGTCATAATTGTTATGACTAAGCCAAGTCTAGTTTAATGAGACCTGAATCAATTCTCCCTAAGAAAAGATTAAGTCCTGAGGTCTTCCACCATTGTAGACGTGCGGGCCCTTCCCGGGGTTGATTGTTCTCGGCTGGATACAGTGGCTCAGTTGCACCGGAAAGATGCAACCATGTCTATTAGGCATTGGATGCTATGGGCTGGAGGATGAGTTGGGCTCAATATTTTGGATACGGTGAGAGACCTCAATTAGGAACCCAGTCTATGCAAATGGTGGGTCTGACTTAACTAAGGAGTGGATCAATATTCCGGATACGGTGAGATTCATGAATTAGAGACCAAGTTTGGGTGCACCATGATTAGAGAATCATTGAACAAGAGTTGTTCACTCATTGGCTAACCCATCACCAATAACTGTTAGGTGAGGTGATGAGTCAGTTGGTGAGACCGCACCACCCACTAGAAATCATCAATCGCGGAGATTTTTGCATCTCTACAGAGGGAGTGTAGGGATCCGAGAAAATAGTGGGAGCTAATTTGTTTAAAAATAAAATCTCTAAACAAATTGGTCAAGTCAAAATTACAGTATCTAACTAGAATCTTTGACTCTCTACAGGAAATATGTCTGCGTCCAAACCCATTGGCACGTATCCTGGACACACATAGACTGACTGGACCCAATTATAAAGATTGGCTCAGGAACTACAAAATTGTTTTGGGGTTCGAGAAGTTAACCCATGTTTTGGACCAGGACCCTCCCACCATTACCAGCCCGTCCATCTGTTGAACAGAGAGCGTCTCTGGAAAAATGGATTGACGAAGATAATAAGGCCAGATATACTACATGTTGGGCTCGATGTCTGATGAGCTCCAGCGCCAACATGAAGATATCGGGACTGCTCGCCAAATGTTGGCTCACCTACAGGAGATGTTTGGTGAACAGAGTCGCGCAGCCAAATATCAAGTCACAAAATGACTTTTTAAGGCTAAGATGCGTGATGGGCAGTCAGTCCAAGATCACTGTCTGACAATGATCAAGGACATGGAAGAGCTTGAGAAGCTCGGTGTGAAGTTGGACTTGGACTTGCAGAACGATATTATTCTGCAATCCTTGACTGATGCATATGGGCAATTCATCATGAATTACCACATGCATAAACTTCAAAATTCCTTGGCCGAGTTGATGAATATGCTGGTTACCGCTGAGCTTTCTATGAAAGGTTCTAAAGGCTCAGTTCTTGCTATGGAACGGACTTCTTCCAAAAGAAAGTCTTATGGAAAGAAAAAGAAGTCTGTGAAAAAGCAAAAGGTGGAAGGATCAAAGAAGAAGAAGGCAGAACCGAAGAAGAAGGTCGATGTCAAAGGAAAGTGTTTCCATTGCAACAGCGACGGCCATTGGAAGCGGAACTGCCCTACTTACCTGGCCACCCTGAAGAACAAGAAGGAAGGTCCTTCTGGAGGTATGCTCGTTATTGAGTCTAACCTTACGGTTTCTTCTGCATCCAGTTGGGTGCTTGACTCTGGTTCTAGTGCTCATCTGTGCACTTCTATGCAGGGTCTTGAGGATAGCAGGAGGCTGAGGGATGGAGACATGATCCTACGCATCGGTAATGGAGCAAGAGTTGCTGCAGTAGCCGTGGGAACATACCCTCTTGCGATTACCATCTGGTTTAGACTTAGTTTTAAAAGACTGTTATTATGTGCCTGCAGCTAGCAGGAATTTGATTTCTGTTTCATGCTTAGCACAAGAAGGTTATGTGATCACCTTCTTTAAGGACCATTGTAACATTCTTTATGAAAGAAATAAAATTGCAAATGGTTTCCTTATTAATGGTCTTTATCAGTTGCATATTGATGTACCTATTTTAACTATCGAGCAAAACGTGAATGCCAAACGACCTAGGGATAGTCCAAACGACAGATATCTATGGCACCTGAGATTAGGTCATATAGCAGAAGATAGGATTAACAAATTGGAGAAAAATGGGCTATTGAGTCCATTGACTTTTGAGTCATATCCAACTTGTGAATCTTGTCTTCAAGGCAAAATGACTAAACTCCCTTTTGTTGGACATGGGGAGAGGGCCACAGATCTCCTTGCCCTAGTACATACTGATGTGTGCGGCCCATTTGATGTGCCGGCTAGAGGCAATTTTGTCTACTTCATTACCTTTACCGATGATCTGTCTAGGTATGGGTATGTGTATCTTATGAGACACAAGTCTGAAGCCTTTTGAAAAGTTCAAAGAATTCAGACATGAAGTAGAAAAACAAACTGGAAAAACCCATTAAGGTTCTTCGATCAGATCGAGGAGGTGAATACCTTAGCCGGAAAATTCCTAGACTATCTTAAGGAAAAATGGCATAGTCTCTCAATGGACTCCACCAGGAACACCTCAACTCAACGGGGATTTCAGAACGGAGAAATCGGACTCTATTGGATATGGTTCGATCCATGATGAGCTTCACAGACCTCCCTGATTTTCTTTGGGGACACTCATTGTTAACTTCAATCTATTCTACTGAATAGGGTTCCCTCTAAAACCGTTCCTACCACACCGTATGAGATATGGCACGGTAAGAAACCAAGTCTGAGTCATCTCAGAATTTGGGGTTGTCCGGCTCATGTCAAAAGACAACAAGCGGACAAGTTAGAGTTTAGGTCCTTCAGAGCTCGATTCATAGGATATCCTAAAGAGTCATTAGGATACTATTTCTACATTCCAGAAGACCACAATGTGATTGTGAGTCGACATGCCATATCTTTCTTGAAAAATAGTTTATTCAAGATAGCGGCATTGGAAAGCAGATTAAGCTTGATGAGAAAGTCTCACAAGTACAACGAGCTAAGGACCAATTGGAACCAAATCAGGTTGAGCCAATAAGAACACTACCTCCTCCACCTCGTAGATCGGAAAGAGTTTTCCCGTCCCCCTGAAAGATACTTAGGTATTATTTCAGAGGACGTAGAGGAAAATGTTCCTCATAGGTAATGGTGCTCATGGTGATGATCCCAAAACCTACAACGAGGCGATATCAGATATCGACTCCGAGAAATGGCTTGAGGCAATGAAGTCAGAAATTGACTCGATGCACTCAAACCAAGTCTGGACCTTGGTAGATCCACCAGAAGGTATAGTACCTATTGGGTGTAAATGGATCTTCAAGAGAAAGATTGGTGCAGATGGGAAATGTGGAGACATTCAAGGCTAGACTAGTGGCAAAAGGTTATAGTCAACGTGAAGGCATTGACTATCAGGATACCTTTTCCCCAGTAGCTATGCTAAAATCCATCCGCACATTGCTTGCCGTTGCAGCCTATTTCGATTATGAAATATGGCAAATGGACGTGAAAACGGCATTCCTAAATGGATATCTTGAGGAAGATATCTATATGGAACAGCCGCTAGGTTTCACATCCAGTGATACTGATCACAAGGTTTGCAAGCTGCAAAGGTCCATATATGGACTTAAGCAAGCATCTCGGAGCTGGAACACTCGTTTCAATGATGTGATCAAAAAGTTTGGTTTCATCAAAAATGAAGAGGAACCATGTGTTTTCAAAAAGGGTCAGTGGGAGCGCTGTTGTCTTCCTCGTATTGTACGTGGATGACATCCTCCTTATTGGGAATGATATTCCCATGTTGACATCAGTCAAGATGTGGTTGTCCAAGGAATTCTCCATGAAAGACCTAGGTGAAGCATCCTTTATTCTAGGAATTAAGGTCTATAGGGATAGACCGAATAGGATGCTAGGACTTTCACAGAAGATGTACATAGAGGAAGTACTAAAGAGGTTTAGTATGGAAAACTCTAAGAGGGGATTAATACCCTTCAGACATGGTATTCATCTTTCCAAGAAGATGTGCCCCAGCACACCTGAGGAAATAGAACGCATGAGCAAGATCCCTTATGCTTCTGCAATAGGGAGCCTCATGTATGCCATGCTATGTACACGACCTGATATAGCCCATGCTGTGAGTGTCACAAGCAGATATCAGTCAAATCCAGGTGAAGAACACTGGACTTCTGTGAAATGTATCCTTAAGTACTTGAGAAGAACTAAGGATATGATGTTGGTCTTTGGTAATGGAGAACTCCAAGTCCAGGGATACACAGACTCGGATTTCATGTCCGATATAGATGATCGAAAGTCGACATCTGGAAGTCTGTTTGTGTGCAATGGTGGTGCTGTCAGCTGGAAGAGTTCCAAGCAAACTGTGATAGCAGATTCCACCATGGAAGCAGAATATATCGCTGCATCAGAGGCTGCGAAGGAAGCATTCTGGTACAAGAAGTTTGCTGCAGAAATTGGAGTAATGCCATCAGATGCCATTCCTCTATACTGCGACAACAATGGCGCCATAGCCCTTGCTAAGGAGCCGAGGTCTCACCAGAAATCCAAGCACATTGAGCGGCGATACCACCTCATCCGCGATTACCTCGAGAAAGGTTACGTCGAGGTCAAGAGAGTCAACTCCACAGATAATGTGGCAGACCCACTTACAAAGCCGTTGGGCCAGCAGAAGATCGAAGCCCACCTTGAGAAGATGGGACTTAGACTTGTAGCCAATTGGCTTTAGGACAAGTGGGAGATTGTTAGATATATGTGCCCTAGAAGCCAGAATTGGCTGACACTTGTAATACACTTCTAGGGGCAAAATTATAATTTTGACTATAATCAATAAAATGGGTTATTTTCTATCACATATGTGTATTTAGTGTCTTGTGATACATCCTTTGAGTTAATGGTAATGATAATTCATATTTTCAAGAGTTGAAAATTTAAGACATGAATAATCATTATTAACTCATAAAATGCTCCCGACCATAGGATCATCACGAGGATGGTGATTGATCCGGAAGGTTGGTGTACAATCGCTTCTCTTTAGTAGATGAGTCTTGAGTCTACGGTGTGGAGACACCGGAGCGAGAGTACAGGTACTCGTTAGAGAACGAGGGCACTGAGCGTGACCACCTCGAGTAGTCATTAGGAAGTCTACCTTCTCGTCAATGACTGACTCGATGCTGCAGTAGTGTGTCTGGTTCTTTGACCTGAGATGCATCGGCAGTTCACCTTGAGGGTGTTATAGTTTGACTACACCATTACTCGGTCTCCTAGCCATATGGAACCCTGAGGTGTATGTTGGCTATAGCATGTTCATTGTAGGAACTGGATTGCATCAAGATGGAATCTATCTACCTCGGTGGTAGAGGAGCAGCCCTATGATGATCATGAGAATCAAGTCCAGAAGCCCATGGCCATGGCAGAGTGAAATAATAGAAAGAGTTTCTATTTAGATTTTCACATTGGACTTCGAATCGAATGATTACATCATATGACAGAGACTAGGGTTTGACGAGTTCACCTTAACCCTAATCTGATCGGGGCTCAAGATAGAAGAACTTAATCACACAGGTAGCTGCACCAAGAGGTTCGCATTCAGCTCTGATGGGTTGCCACCATATACTGCTAGGTGTCACTGGTGGATTTTGGGAGCAATTAGAATGATTTAGATGATCGATCATTCTAGCTGTTCGAATCAGAAGAGTTCTGATCCATCGAAAGGAGTTTCGATGATGTCGATGATAGAGATCATGACATATCCCATTACCATACAGAACTGAACCTAACTGGGTCACACACAAACAAGGGTTTGAATCTGGTGATCATCAATTGAACTGATCTAGTTCAATTGATCTGAATGAGATTCAATTAGGTTCAAGGAAATCGTGCTAGCACTCGATTGAACCTAACGTTCTTCTTTTACTATCATAAATAAGTTGTCCTGACTGAGCCAAAGGAGTTTGTGCTCAATCAGAGGCCTTCATATGGTCTGACTGGAGGTTGTCCAAGTCAGAAAAGGTTGTCTTATTTTGTAAGACATTACCTGCCATTTTTGGTCACCTGCCATTTCTTGTTCTTTGACTTTGGTCAAAAGTCTGACCTTTGACTGGTCAAATGTTGACCATTGACACTTTGACTTTTGACCACATGTCATGCACCTATTGGAGAGCTGGTGGGGGCCTGTCCCCCTGCCAGAACCTGGCAAGGAGGAGGGCGCACGCCACCCTAGGCGTGTGCCCAAGTTGGAGGCGCCTAGGAGTCCTTGTTGGACAAGGACTCCACCTCCCTTTTGGATTCCAATTCAGAGTTCTACTAAGAATCCAAGTTTGACTGGTCTTAGGCGCCCTCTAAGGAGGAATCCAGGGGTCTCTATTCCCACCAATCAGATTTAGATCTGATTTCACAAAGGGTTGTGATTGGTTGGGAGGAAGAGGAGTTGGATCACAAGCTTAGTCTATAAATAAGACCCTGCGCCCAACTCAGATTTTTAATGCAATTAGAGAGAGATTTCCCATGCCCCAAGGCTGCCTCTCCCCTCTTCCTCCATGCCTAAACTCTTCTCCTCCTTCTCCTCTCCACGTCCAAAAGAGTTTTGGACTTAGGTTGGTGCGATTCCAGATCAAAAGAAAGGCGATCAAAAGCAAGAAGGCTGCGCTGCTGCAAAGGACGACTGCTGATCTTCAAAAGGAGTTTTGAAGATCCTCCAGATCAGATCCAGATCTGATTTTTGGAGGCGTGATAGAGAAGAAGAGGATCTCCAGATCCAATCTGAGTGGATACCGGTAGAGGCCAGGCACTTGCGTGGCTAGATCCAGAACCTTCCGCTGCAATCAGGATCATCTACAGGATAATAGGATTATCCAAATCAGGTAAATTAAATTTAATTTAATTTATCTTATTTTATTTTATTTATTAAAATAATAAGAATTAGATCTGAAACATATCAAGATCTAATTGGGATCAAGAAAAAATTTTTTTGAAATATATCTCTTGATCTGATCAGATCTGGACGAACCTGGATCGGGAAATCAGAATTTTCCTTCAAATACTACAAGCTGGACTACTCCCTACTCAAAAAAAATCCTAAAAGGAGAAAAAAGAATATAATGATGGTTATTTAGGAAAATAGTGATATTTCAAGTTTGGATGAAGAAGAAGAAGATGAAGGAATTGTAAATTTTTGCCTCATGACTCACAACGATGAGGTAAATATTGAGAACTCTTTCAAATTTATATTTGAAGAATTATTTAAAGCATTTCTTGTGCTTATGGATGATTTCAAAAATTTAAGGCTAAAAAATAAAGAGCTCAAAAAGTCAAATATATTTTTAGCTGAAGAAAGAATAAATTTTTGGAAGAAAAGGATGATCTTTTGAAAGAAAAATTTTTTGGCTGATGAGAAAAAAATTTTGAAATCTAAAAAATCTTTCATGGAAGAAAATATCAAATTATGAAACGAAATTGAAGTTTTGAAGCCTATAGTTGAAAATTTTATATTTATTACTCAAAAGCTAAAATTAATTTTAATCATTTAAAAAAATAGAGATTTCTCAAAAATATATTTGTTAGAGCTTTTAGTGAAAATCATTCTATTACTTATTTTAAATGTAACTAAGTAGGCCATAAAATTTTTAAATATAATATTATAAAAATTGGTCATACTTTTGTTAAGCAAATTTGGATTTTAAAAGAAATCATGTGTACTAACTCCTATGGATCCAAGAAAGTTTGGATATCAAAATTCAAAAAATGATTATTTTGCAAGTGTGCCAAGCATTCAATACTATGAAAGGAGAAAATACTTGAACATTGGATGCTTAGAACTTAAATTGGATAGATGATGATGTTTGGTAAAAGCTAAAGCTTCTTACATCATACCATCTTTGATTGTTGAATTTATTTTGTTTAGTTGATTTATTTTGATGCTTTATATGTATGCATGAAAATAGAATGCATACTATGACAATTTTATTCTTTGCCTTGAATGTTTTGATGTTGTGTTCATTACTACTATACATACTTTTTGCATGCCCTCCTAATTCATTATATTATGCTATTTTGATTGTTAATTACTTAAGTAACTTAAATTAAAATAAGCTTGATTGAATAAGAAATTATTTATGTGCAAATCTTATAAATTAAAATTTGACATTATCATAAGATACCTAATTATTGAGATTTCTTAAAAATTGCATGATCTAAGAACCTCAAGATAAGACATCCATTCATAAAAGATCATCGCTAGATGTCGGTATGTTGCATGATAAATCATTGCATCTTAGTTTGATTTTTAAGACTTTGAAAATTCCTTAGTTGAACCTCATCCCTAAAGCCATTATTTAGTTTCTCCTTGATTTGATCTTATTTGAGTTGATTAATTTTTCTTCCCCTAACTGATTCATTTATACTAATTTAAATATCATTTTAATCATTGATTTGATTTATACTTGATCACAATCTTATTTGAGCCCATTTTCTTTGGATCTAAACTAGTCTTAAACTATTTTCTATATTGAAGAGTCAACTATTAGATCTGAGAAGTTGACTCATATATTAAAAAAAAAAAATAGTTCTATGGGAAGCCAACTTCCAGTTCTACTGGAGCTAATCCCTCTTCAGAAGCCAACTTGAGTTAAGCAAGAGTTGACCTCTATGTCGGGGATGGATTTCTTAAATAAAAACATCTTGTGGCTCTATCATTTCTTTCTCATTTAACCGCAACTTATTTCAAACTCCTCTCCCACCAAAATTGAAATTTTTCTCTCTATTTTCTCCCTATGGTCCTTATTCTCCAATGGCCCCTGGAAGCAACTCGCACAAAGGAAGAAGAAGTCTCATATGGAAATTCAAGAATCTAGGGCTTCTCCAAGTCATTTTTCTATGCAAGAAAAAAGGACAAAGCTTTGAAATATCATGGGTAGTCGATCTCTTGACTAACCTGAACCAAGTTTGAAAATTCTTTGAAAATGTAAAGTTTGTGGTTAGAAACTTAGAATCAAAAGTTTGAAGTATCTATACTATGTTGAATGATGAAAGATTAGGATACTGGGGATGAGACTACTAGAGCATTGATGCACACCTACGATGATTGATTACTTTAGATGATGGGCTTTTAAAGAGCAGATGATCGATGGTTGTGCAGAGGTGCAGTACAGAAAGAGGCTTGCAAGCAACTAACTGTGCTTTGATGTCGGACTATCTGAATTTTTAATTTAGTAACAGAAGATTTTTAGGCACAGTCAAGTACTTATAAAGTCAGTGAGTAATCAAGATGGGATTGACCACTCCAAGAGATTGAAGAAAATGCATCATTATATTTCAATTTAGCAAAATCTTGACAAGGATAATCCATGAGATGGATTTCGTATTTTAAAATATAATATAAATGATCTAATCAGGATTGACAATTAAACTCGGAGTCATTCTATGAGTATTAAGGTCAAAGGGATGAATTACACGAAAACTATATCCACATGGATTCTAAGAGTGTTGCTTTACACATTCGACCTATCCAGCTGTCGGATATCATTACTAGATCATCACTTCAATTGTTATAAAAATTTATTTCTATACTACCGACTTAGGTTTGAATCTATGAGTTCACACACATAAAAGATCTCGATCTAATCAGATAGTTGATCAATAATTTAGAATCGTTCTTAGGTCAAACATCAATACGATTGATATTTGACCTAGTGCAAGTATTGCAAGAGGATCGATTAGCAATTGAATTACTGATTGACTTAATTTAATTAACCTAAGGATTAAAATTAAGTTTAATTAAATATAATTTAATTAGATTTAGTTTGAGCTTGATTGGATCGAGTTCAATTAGTTTATTGGATGGGCCAATTGTAAGAAAGAATAAGTCCCTATTCAATTGGAACTTGTATGCACATAATTTTAAATTTAATTAAAAATTAAACTAGATTAAAATTTAATTTAATATAATTTAATTAGATTTTTAGTTGGACTAAGACCTCCTCTAATTGGGTTGCATTAACTTAGATTTAATTGGGTTCAAAAATTATGTATGACCAAGTCAAAATTGAAAGTCCTAGTGTGACTAGGACTTTCCTTCCTTACGCCACCTTAATCCCAACACCCCATGCCTATTTTCTAGGAGTTTTACATTAAAAATCCACATGCCCAAGGCCTTCTAGCATGCCCCATGCTCTCCTTTCTTTCTTATATGGTTAGTAGTTGTAGACCAAGTCAAAGTAGGAAGTTGGTTTTGATTTTAAATTCTATTTGATAGAATTTTAGGAAACCAAAACTCCTTGCTTTGTGGCACCAACCCTATCAGATTTTTTCCTGATATTTTCATGGCTTTTATGGGATGTTTTGTGTGCCAAAAGGAGGTGGTCCATGGCTAGAAAAAAGGAGGGAGGGCCCAAGTGTTGGGTGCCCCATATTTTATCCTATTTGGACAACTCTTGCTAGGTATTTGACCTAGACAATGATTATTCCATATCTCTCTATAAAAAAAGAATTAGGGCATGAATTTTTTAGGACTTCTAGATCTAAGAGAGAGCATATTGGGATGGGAAAGTTTGGGAGAGAGACCCTTAGGCAAGGGATTTTGTGAAGACACAAATCCAAGTGTCTTGGTGAGGGAAACAAGGAAGAAGAAAGGTTCTTCTTCTAGGGTTTTTCCTTTGATCTCTTCCTCATCTTTTTGTGAGTTGTTGAGAGGTGTCCCTTCTTCACAAATCATCTTCCTTCTCTTCTGAATATTGGAAGGTCCAAGAATTTAAGAAGAAGATTCCAGATCAGCCATCGAAGAAGGATCAGCACAGTATTAGCATGCTGTGCTGATTTCCTGTCGTTGGACTTCAAAAAATCTTGCATCGAGGTCTTGTGTGGACAACCTATAGAGGTCGGACATGTGTGTGGCTTAGAGCGATGATCTCAGCCTTGGATCAGCATGTTAAGGAATCCAACTTGCAAAGATAAAGGTGATACGATCTCCTTTCTCTTATCTAAATTTGATCTAGTATTGCTTTGATTTTGATTTGATCAACATCATCCTTTCTTGTTTTTATTTTTAGATTTAATAGCATGCTTAAATTATGTGATAGGATCCTAGTTTTAGGTCTCTCTCATGTATTATTTATGAATTAATATGATTATCTCTTTCGCTGCATGTTTTGAAAAAATTTTAAAATATGATCATGAAACCCTAGATCCATTTCCTTCAATTAGTATCAAAGCCATAGGTTCTTTATTACATAATTTTATATATATTTAGATTAATAATTTTGATTAAATTTAAATTATAATCTATTATTTAAATATAAAATTAAAAATAGATCACATAAATTGATTTATAAGATTATCCTGCTGTAAAGTTTATCCCTTATAGTATAAAGGTTGTCCTAGTTCGTATAGATCTAATATAAATCATAAATTTATTTGATATAATATAGATTTATTTATAATTTATTAGATTAAAAATTATTTAAATCTAAAAAATAAATATTTTAAATTATATGGACTAATCTTTTAAGGTTGTTCTGTTGTAAGGTTTAACCCTTATAGTGAAAAGATTGTCCTAGTACGTGCTGATCTAAAATTCTAATCATAAAATTTTAGATTAAATCTAAGAAATTTTATGATTTGATTGAAAGAGTTTTAATTAGATTTTATCATCATAAATATACTAGATTTGATCTAAACTGATTTATGATAAATTAGAATTAAAATAGTTTCAATCTGGATTACATGAATATGTTTAGATTAGATCTAAAATAGATTCATGTTATTTGCATATTGATTGTGAATCAAACATATAACTAGTTGGTAGAACCATATTATAAAAATATTTTATAAATATAAAAATTATTTTTGAAATATCGAACCCCAACCCTCAGTCCAAAATTTAATTAAGAATTAAGAGTTGTTTGATTAGGATCTAGGATTGTGAATTGAAGAACCTAAGATACAAATCATAACACTTGGGTTAATGGGTTAGTGAGAATTAGGTCCATGCATTAATTGGATTAGACCTAAGGTTAGATTAAAAAATGAACTTAATTAGAAAATTGACTAAATCTAATCAATAGTTATCTTAGATTAGGTCAAGAATTCTCTAGATCAATTACAATAGTTGTAGTTGGTCAAGTCTAAGTCTTTAACGAGCATCAAGATGGACTTGATTCTTGGCTACGTGGTCTAGCACGAACTGTTAGGTTAATCCAATCAAAACTAATTAATTAGTTAGTATCTAAGGTAAGTCTAGCAATTCAAACCAGTGGTCTTTAATTAGCAGTCCAATTACCTGGTCATTTCTGATCATGTCTAAGGCAAGCTTTGGCAGACCCTCCCATCGATCTTACTTAGTTTTTTTGATAAAATTATATTTTGATCAAATCACTTGACAATTCGAGCTGACCCATATCAGCTAGGTAAATCAGTGTGACTGATTTAGGTGCTTCTAGATCAACTTATCAATGGTCTCCCTTAATTTGACTTAGTAAAGTCCATAGAAGGATCATGATTAGTTAGTTTCTCTAACTCTATCCAAATTAAATTAATTAAATTTTTAAAATTATTAAATTCTTAAAAATGAAATAGTTATGGTGATAACTAGATCATAGCCTCCTATTAAGTAGATGATAATGGATCCATTAGTTGGATAATCATTGGAGGCCCAAAGGCCTGGTGCTTATCGACTAATAAAATTATCATTCATAATATGATTTCTTGGCTATGTCTCTCAAAATGGTGGTTAGGTTGACCAACCAAAGTTAGGCTTAATGACTCATTGGTTAGATAAACCAAGTATGATCATGTTAATGGTTGGACCTAACCGGACCTTTTCAGTGAAGGACAAAGCTTACTAATTAGGGACTGGGATAAAATTGAAATACTAAAAATTATTTAGAAAAATAATTGATTATGAACATATCCTTAAATGTACATGGATTGACCAACCAAAGTTGGACTTATATACAGTCCATGTGGATTCTAGTATCCACTAAGAAATTAGGATAATTTCTCGAATTGAAGGTAGAGGCTATCAATTCGAATAAAATAGTGAAAGAATCTTTTGATTAAAGTCCAAATCTTTAGATTTAAAAAAATTATTTACTAATTAGATTTTGATTTAGTTATGGCCATTTTTCTTTTGCTCCAATCATTGTTGAACAATAATAAATTGATGAAATCCAACTTCGATAGTTGGTACTGTAAATTAAAGATCATCCAAGAGTATGAATAGATCTTGTATATCTTGATCGATCTGGAACCTAAGGAGCCAGTCTCAAATGCACATGCGACAATCAGAGATACTTAATAGAAGTGGCTCAGTGATCGAACCATGGTATATTATATTATGCTGATGGCTATGATCGATGAGTTCAGTTGCAGGTTCGAGATAGCTCAACCAAAAGACATGCTTCAAGGATTGAATGAGTCTTTTGGCACACCCAATAATGTTGAGAGGTACAAGACTAGTTGTGCCATCTTCAACGCCAGGATGAGAGATGGAGCTTCAGTCATTGATCATGTACTATACATGATCAAGCTGATTGAGCGTTTGAGCAAGCTCAGCTTTTTCTTGCATGAGCAGCTGGAAAAAGATACAATATTGAATTCGCTGCCTTAGTCTTATCCCCTATTCCTTACTCATTATAGAATGATAAAGTCTGAAGTTAACTACCACGGATTACTGAGGTTACTTCAAAACTTTGAGAAGGATCACTAGCTCCATAAGGAGTCGGTAAACTTAGTGGAAAGATCTTCTTCTGGTTCTCGATCCTTTAAGAAAGGAAAGAAGAACAAAAAGAAGAAGTCTAAAAAGGTGCGGGTTCAGACTGGGACATCTGTGCAGGACCAGACCAAGAAGCAAATGCCCAATAAGAGTCAAGTGGAGTACTTCTTTTGTAAGAAGCAAGGACACTGAAAGAAAAACTATCCTCAGTACATTGCCTCCCAAGATCTGAATAGATAGAGAAAGAAGCAAACTATTACTGAGCAGGATATTTATATGATAACTCCTTGCAATTTTTTTATTTATGATATTACTGACTGGGTATTAGATATTGGTAGCCCTTACCATATTTGCAATTCATTGCAGAAGTTATAGGTCCGTAGGAGATTCGAGCAAGGTGAGAGATTTCTGAATATTGCAGATGGAAGATCAGTTTCAGTTCTAGCATTAGAAATCTTAAAACTTGTATTTAGATCTCATATCATTATTCTTAGTGATTGTCACTTTTATCCTAGTTTCTCTTTGAATATCATCTCTGTAGGCCTTTTGGCCAAAAATAATTATGAGATTTCAATAAAGAAAGAATTTTTGTAATGTCGTTTTGAATAGTATTACTATATTTTCTAGACATCTGAATAATAGGATATACATGTTATCACAACCTGTTAATATAGTCTACTCCACTGGCAAGCATTCTAGATTAGATAATATGTCTGATATCTACTTATGGCACTATAGGCTATGTCATATTAACAAGAACAGGATAAATAGGTTGACTCAAGAGAAAATCCTCGAAGTCAGTGATTGTGAATCACTTTCAATCAATGAGTCTTGTCTTCTTAAAAAAATGATTATCTTTTACTGAAAAAGATGAGAGAGCTACTAAGCTCTTAAGTCTAGTACATATTAATGTATGTGGGCCTATGAGCATCAGTGCTAGAGATGCATATTTTTACTTCATCACTTTCACAGATAATCTATCCAGGTATAAATATGTCTATCTGATGAAATACAAGTTGGATTTATTTAAAATATTCAAATAATTCCAAAATAAAGTAAAAAAATAAACTAAAAAGAGTATTAAAATTCTTCGATCTGATCGAGAAGGTGAATATCTTTCTAGTGAGTTTTTTATATTTTTAAGAGAGAATGAGATTCTCTTCCAATGGACTCCTTCAGGAACACCACAGCATAATGGTGTGTTTGAAAGAAGAAATCAGACTCTATTAGATATGATCCGATCTATGATGGATTTTGCCAACTTACCGATATCCTTCTAAAATTTGCACTTGAATCAGCTTGCTATCATTTTAAGTAAATCTATAATTAAAACTTCATATGAGATATAGACAGGACGTAAGCCAGCACTTTCACACCTTAAGGTCTGGGAGTGCTCGGCTTACGTCAAACAATTATTCATAGATAAACTTGGACCTAGGTCTAACAAGTGCACTTCATAGGGTACTCCAAAAAAACTAAAGAATATATTTTCTATCATGCTGATGAACAAAAGGTGTTCATCAGCCTTAAGGCAATTTTTTTAAAAAAAAAGTTTCTTGATAAAGGAATTATTGCCTCTAAGGTTGAACTTAAGAAAGTTCAATAGGTAGAAAAGCCGACATCAGTAGTCGAATCTGAATCAGATTTGATTAGATCAAATCTAGAGCCTTGTGTATCTGTACTAGTAAGACGATCTAGTAGAGTACCATATCAGTCAAACAGATACTATAGTTTCATGATCCAGGATGGTAATTCTATCAAACTCAATGAGAACAATGAGGATTCGATCACTTATATAGATGCAATGCAAAAATCTGATTATGAGAAATGGCCTAAGGCCATGAAATCCGAGATGTAGTCCATGAAGGTCAACAATATGTAGACATTGATTGATCCATCCGAAGGAATTAAATCTATTGGATGTAAATAGATCTTCAAGAGGAAGAAGGGTACAGATGAAAAGGTGGAGATCTATAAAGCCCATCTAGTTGCTAAGAAGTATCATCAACATTATGGTATTGACAATGATGAGACATTCTTTCATATGGCAATGCTCAAATCCATTCAAATAATGCTTGCGATAGCTATCCATCTAAACTATAAGATCTAACAGATGGATGTGAAAATAACTTTTCTAAATGGAGACTTGACCGAAGAGGTGTATATGATACAACCTAAGAGGTTCACATTCACAGATGAGTCTAAGGTGTGCAAGCTTCAAAAATCTATTTATGAATTGAAGCAAGCATCTCAGAGTTGGATCATGCATTTTGATAAGATGATCAAAATATATTGCTTCGTTAAGAATAGAGAAGAATCCTGCATTTACAAATGGTAAATGATCCAGTAATGTTATTTCTTATTTTGAACGTGGATGATATTCTCTTAATCGAAAATGACATCTTCGTACTGCAAGAAATAAAAGTATGATTGTCATCTCAATGCTCTATGATGGACTTGGGTGAAGCATCCTACATCCTAAGAATGAAGATCTATAGGGATAAATCTAAGAGGATACTTGGGTTATCCCAGTCCACGTACATAGAAACCATACTAAAGAGATTCAGCATGGAGAATTTCAAAAAGAGCTATCTTTCAATACACCAAGAAATTTCTCTCTCTAAGAAGGATTATCCGACAATTTCTGAAGAAAGAGAATAAATAGAATCTTATATGCTTCGACAATGGGATCTATCATGTATGTCATAATATGTATAAGATCAGATATAGCATACTCACTAGGAGTAGTGAGCAGATACCAATTTGATCTAGAGGAGAACCACTGGAAGGTGGTAAAAACCATCCTTAAGTTTTCAAGAAATACTAAAGATCAGTGGTTGATCTATGGTGAGTTAGATTTGAAATTAATAGAATTTACTGATTCTATCTTTCAATCTGACCATAATGACAACAAAAGTATATCAGATTATATCTTTATCCTAAATGATGGAGTCATCTATTGAAAAAATTTTAAGTAGCATACTGTGGTAGACTCTATATGTGAGGTGGAGTACATAGCAGCATCAGATGCTGCGAAAAAAACTATGGCTGAAAAAGTTCATCATCAAGCCTAGAGTAGCATCCTCTCTTGATGGTCCGGTCCTACTCTACTACGATAGCACTGGTACCATTGCTCGGGCAAAAAAACTAAAAGCACACTAGTGGATGAAGCATATACTATGTCGCTACCATCTGATCCGAAAGATTGTAGATCGAGGTGATGTCGATCTTCAGAAGATAAACGAAAAGGAGAACCTAGCCGATCCCTTCACTAAAGTCCTGGTGGTAAAGGAGTTTGACAACCATAAGTTGAAGATGGATATTAGATACTGTACCGAATAGCTTTAGGATAAACAAAAGTTATTAAAAATTATGTTCTAAAGTCAATCATCAATCTGTTGATGGTTGTGCTACTTTATACTTATAAATATTTTATTATTAAATAAAATAATATTCTAACTTTTCATCATAAAGTCTACATCTTCTAGTGAACTTCTTTATTATGATGAAGTTCTTAGGACTATTTAGTTTTGATAAAAAAAAATTATCGATTAGTTCTTAAATTATTCATGATTAAATGATACGTTGTTAATTAGGATGATAATGTTTATCGAGTATAGGTCATTGTATGCCATATAGGTTGATTATCCTCTTAATCAAGAAGTGTGACGACACTGAAATGGCATATAGGTGAGATTTAAGAATACATCATCACTGAACGTGATCAACTCTAGAGCATTCTATTATCGAGAATTGCTTTGATCAGATATGCGTACATATAAGTGTCCCTTAGATTTGAGATCACCATGATGGCTTGCAAGCAACTCACTGTACTTTGGTATTGGACTACCTAAATTTTTAATTTAGTGATAAAATATTTTTGGGCATAGTAAAGTAATTATGAAGTTAATAAGTGATCAAGATGGGATTGACCACTCCAAAAGATTGGAGAAAATGCATCACTGTATTTTAATTTTGCAAAACCTTGGCCAGGATAATCCATGAGGTGAATTTGATATTTTAAAATACAATGTGGATAACCTAATCAGGGTTGATAATTAAACTCCGAGTCATTCTATGAGCATTAAAGTTAAAGAAATAAATTATATGAAAACTATATCCACATAGATTCCAAGAGTGTTGCTTTATACATTCATCCTATCTAATTATCGGATATCATTGCTAGATGGTCACTTTAATTTATATAAAAATTTATTCCTATACTATCGACTTAGGTTCAAACTTATGAAGTCATACACATAAAAGATCTCGATCTAATTGAATGGTTGATCAATGATTTAGAATCATTCTTAGGTTAAACAATCAATATGATTGATGTTTGACCTAGTGCAAGTATTGCAGGAGGATCGATTAGCAATTGGATTGTTAATTGACTTAATTTGATTAAGCTAGAGAATTGAGATTAAATTTAATTAAATATAATTTAATTATATTTAGTTTGGGCTTGATTGGATTAAGTCTAATTAGTTTATTGGATGAGCCAATTGCAAAGAAGAATAAGATCCTATTTAATTGGAACTTATATGCACCCAATTTTTAATTTGATTAGAAATTAAACTAGATTTAAATCTAATTTAAATTTATTTAATTAGTCTCTTCGTTGGACTAAGACCTTCTATAATTAGGTTGCATTAACTTAGATTTAATTGGATTCAAAAATCATGTTTGACCAAGTCAAATTAGAAGTCCTAGTGTGACTAGAACTTTCCTTCCTTATGCCACCTTAATCCTAATGCCCCATGCCTATTTTCTTGGAGTTTTATGTGAAACCTCCTCATGCCCCAGGCCTTCTCGCGTGCCCGATGCTCTCCCTTCTTTCTTACATGGTTAGTAGTTGTAGACCAAGTCAAAGTAGGAAGTTAGTTTTGATTTCAAATTCTATTTGAGAGAATTTACGGAAACCAAAACTCCTTGTTTTGTGGCACCAACCCTACCAGATTCTTTCTTGATATTTTTATGGCTTTTATGGGATGTTTTGTGTGCCAAAAAGAGGTGATCCATAGCTGGAAAAAAGGAGGGGGCACCCAAGTGTTGGGCGCCCCATATCTTGCCCTATTTGGACAACCCTTGCTAAGTATTTGACCTAGACAAGGATTATTCCATATCTCTCTATAAAAAGAAGATTAGGGCATGATTTTTTTAGAACTTCCAGACCTGAGAGAGAGCATATTGGGCGTGGGAAAAGTTTGGGAGAGAGACCCTTGGGCATGGGATTTTGTGGAGCCATAAATCCAAGTGTCTTGATGAGAGAAACAAGGAAGAAGAAAGGTTCTTCTTCTAGGATTTTTCTTTTGATCTCTTTCTTCTCTTTTTGTGAGTTTTTGAGAGGTGTCTCTTCTTCACAAATCTTCTTCCTTCTCTTCTAAATATTGGAGGGTCCAAGAATTCAAGAAGGAGGTTCCAGATCAGCCATCGAAGAAGAATCAGCACAATACTAGCATGCTATGCTGATTTTCTATCATCGAACTTTGGATCTTCCATTGAAGCCTTATGTAGACAACTTGTAAAGGTCGGACACGTATGCGGCTTAGAGCGATGACCTCAGCCTTGGATCAACAAGTTAAGAAATCCAACTTGCAAAGGTAAAGATGATACAATCTCCTTTCTCTTATCTAGATTTGATCTAATATTGCTTTGATGTTGATTTGATCAACATCATCCTTTCTTATTTTTATTTTTAGATTTAATAGCATGCTTAAATTATGTGATAGGATCCTAGATCTAGGGCTCTTACATGTATTATTTATGAATTAATATGATTAGTTCATCTTTTTTGCTGCATGTTTTGAAAAAATTTTAAAATCTAATCATGAAATTCTAGATCTATTTTTTTTAATTTTTGTTTGACTTATTTTGAAAAAAAATATTATTTGAATATTATAATAGAAATCATCATTTATCTTAAAGAAAATTATTTGATGAATGCTCTAATTATCATCATTTCTATTGTTCTGCTCTGTTGAATTATCTTCAAAAAATGAATTTGAAAATTATTCTTATTAAATCTTTAAGTGGGATCATAATTTTCATTTATAGTATCAAACAGTTTATTTCATCTTATACTCTATTTAACTTTTGACAAAAAGAGTAGAATGCTTTATCTCAAATCTATTTTGATACATTCTTGATATGATATCATTTAAGATAAATTCTAAAAAATTGATATCTTTTCTAAACTTAATTGATTGATACTTATTAAAAAAAGGAAGAGATGAATTTTGAAAATAGAATATATCTTATGATTTGCATTGTTTGGTCTATTCAAAATCATGAGCATTGAAAAGCTCTATCTTTCTTAGCTCAAAAAAAGTTTTAAACTAAATTTAAGGATTTACTCATTTTGTCTATATTATTCAAAAAAGGAAAGAATTATTTTTTAATCTATATTATTCAAAATTGAATTCAAAATAAAAATTAAAGAAATTATATTTTTCTCCATCTGAAGCTATTACAAATCTTCAATACTTTCAAAACGGGGGGAAGTTATAAAATCTAAATTTGATACAAACTTCCCAAGCTGATTTGGGCTTTTAATTTGATTTTGATGATTATTTCTAAATATTTTTCTTGTACCTTTTCGATGCTATCAAAAAAGAGGAGATAGTCATATTGAGTATATGCTTGAAATACTTAAGTTGATCACAAGCTTTGAATAACTTGAAATGCTCATTTATTTGCTTGGGTCAATCATACGAAATGAGCATATGTTTTGGATGTATGCTTTCTTGAATATCATGTATCAAATGCTTAAATTCTAAATTTAAGATGAATTATATTGAAACTCATAAAGTGTATTCTTACAAGTACTATTTAGTTACTTCATATTTCATTTTGGTAAATTAATTGAAATATATTATATTTTATTATGCATATACTTAAAATTTTATCATTATCAAAAAGGAGAAGACTATTGATCCTATGATTGATTTTGATAATTACAAAATATTAAAGGATTATGATACTAATCATATGTTTCAAGAGTGGATATAGGATTTCTAAAGTGTTCACTATGAATAAATCATCCTTGCAAGAAATTCTCTTTAGATATCAAGCTAAAGCACTTTAAAGAACAAGTTCTCACTAGTTTGGCTAAGAGAAGTTGACTACTAGTGAAAAAGAGTCAACTCTGGTATGGTTGGAGCAGGCTGGCACGTGCTCAAATTGACTCTGACAAACAAGAGTCAACTCTCTCAGTGAAGACAAAAAACCATATTTTTGGAGCCCTAGCTCGAGTCAACCCCAAAAGAACTCAAGTGGACCCTAAGACTGATCAAGTCAACTTATGAAGATGGTGAGTCGAGTTACTCATGAAAGATAGAACATATGATTTTTTAGACCTGAGATCGAGTCAACTCTTGAAAAGGTCGAGTCAACTCATGGGCAACTCAAGTCAACTCCTGAGGATCGACTCTTGATATGGAAAAACTGTAATAGCTAGTTTTTCTGTATATCTCCAAGGGCTATTTCTCCATTCCAATAGCTAGTCCAAGCATTCCAAATGGTCAAAACTCACTCTTCAGCCACTATCAAGCTTACAAAAGGCTAGGGAATCATTTGAATAGTAAGAGAAAGGGGATTAAATAAAGAAATATATTATTTTATGAGAGCATTGTTGAATATCCTTGAAAAGAAAAAATTGAGGAAATTATGCACTGAATTGTGTGAGCATTCAAGAGTGGTCTTCTCTATCTTCAACCACATCCTCTCAAGCAATAAAGAAAAGAGGTTCAAGCTTCAATTAAGCAATTCATCAGCAACTTCTCCATGCTAAAAAAGTTCTATTTTTCTGCTTGTCCAAGCTTAGAATTGAACTTGTAAGATTTTGAGTGGTGACCCCAGAAAATCAACTAGATTGATTGTGATCCCAAAAAATAATTGGTGTAATGATTTTGATTGATGATCCTAGAAAATCAACTGTATTTGATTGTGAGCCTGTGTAAAATAATCATGCTGTAATTGGGCTAATTATAATGAAATTCCTAAAAAATGCTTGGAAGTAGACGTAGGTGCAAGGTTTCACCGAACTACTATAAATTTATATTATTTGTATTGTGACTTGCTCTCATTGTTTTACATTCTTGCTTTGCTTACTTTACGTATTTTTAATTCTTGCTTTGCTTTATTTTTAAGTCTTATATTGCTTCTTCCATATCTTAATTCTGTAGCACATAGCAAACACCTCACAATGACTCAAGCTAATTTAATTGAAACACATAATTATTTAGTTTTAAAATAGTAGAAGTCTTTGAAAAATCTAATTCGCCCCTCCTTGGGTTGCTATCCTTTCTGGGAAATATTAGGATCATTATTGGAGAAAATAGATAGGAGTTCATTATTTTGTATTGCAACTTGATGGAATTCAAGCCAACGTGAAGATCCATTGAGTGTGGCCTGAATTTGGTGTGACCTATGGTATGAATCAAATCTATTTTGGACTTTGTTGGTTCATTTGGATATTTTGATCTTCACTTATATATATATATATATATATAGACACACACACACACACCTCTTTTGTTATTGAGGAGATGTCTTTTGTTATTTAAGCCATTGTATACTCTTTGTACTCCATGTTTTTAGCATAGTGAAATCTCTCCCCATCTTCACCTATGGACATAGGCCAAAGTCCGAACCACATAAATTGTTGTGTCCTATTTTTTAACATGTGATTATTTATTATAATTTTAGATTTTATAATAATTAACAAGTAATGTTGCAACATGATCAAATTTTTCACAATAGGTGCATGATGAGGATGTTTTCTTCAATAAGGCTTTGTAGCTCCTTTGTAGCTGATGTTGCGTTAACTTAGTCATGGTATCATTAGCTAAACCCATTAGAATTGAATGAGCTTGTACTAATACAAAGCCAATGAAACCAAATAACATCTTTCAGCCCATTTTTTTAGATGAGATCCTAAGTTGTCGCAAATGTGGGAGCTAGTGAAATCACCACGAGGCCAAAAGATTTTTAGATACAAATGGATCTTGAATAAGAAAGAAGGAATCCCAAAAGTTGAAGCAGCAAGGTTTAAAACACATTTTGTTGCAAAGGCCTATAGTCAGAGAGAAGATATAGATTTTGTTGAAGTTAATTTTTTCTCCCATTGTGAAATATAGCTCTATTTATGTGTTGCTTGCCATTATAGAGCTTGAGTAGATTAATATCAAGATATATAATTTTTTTGCATAGTGAGCTTGAGGAATATATTTACATATAGCAGTCAAAGAGGTTTGTTGTTCAAGATAAGGACCATGTTTGCTGATTGAGAAAATTATTGCATGGTTTGAAGCAATCTCTGAGGCAATGGTATAAGGGGTTTGATACATTTATGCTTGGACATGGTTCCTCTCAGAGTGACTATGACAGATATGCTTAACACATGAGGCTTTCAGATGATTTTTTTGTTTATTTGTTGCTCTATGTTGATGTCATGCTTATTACAGTAAAGAATATATCTAAGATTAAGAAGTTAAAGGCTAAATTTAATAGTGAATTTGAGATAAAGGACTTAGATGTGGCCAAAAGGATTTTAGGTATGCAGATTCTTAGCGATCAATGCATAGGCAAATTATTCTTATCACAAAAAATTTATATTTAGAAGATGCTTAAGTATTTTAGTATGCAAGATTGCAAGTTAGTGACTACTCAACTTGTAGCAACTTGTAGCATGCTTCGAACATTCAGTCGTTTTATCTCCATAGTCAAATGAAGTGAAGAAATACATCACTATAAGAAAATAATAATTTTACGATCGATTTTATGATCAAATTTTTTGGTTGAAATTTAGGATTGATTTTGTGACCAAAATTTTTGCGACTAATTTTACGATCAAAAATTTGCATATAAAATAAATTTATAAAATATTAATTTATAAAATTTGATAATCAATTTTTTGATCGAATTTTTGATCCTAAATTTTTCAACCAAAAAATTGATCAAAAAATTCTAAAATTAACTTTTAAAAATTTAAAATAATTTAAAAAAATAATTGATCAATTTTTTGGTCAAAAAATTAATTTTTCTGATCAAATTTTTTATCATAAATTTTCAACCAAAAAATCAATCGCAAAATTCTAAAATTATTTTTTTAAATTTTAAAATAATTTTAAAAAATTTTTGATTGATTTTTTGGTTAAAAAATATTTTTTTTCTGATTGAATTTTTTATCATAAATATTTTGACCAAAAAATCTATCATAAAATCTTAAATTATTTTTTAAAAATTAAAAAAAATTTAAAAAAAATTTTGATAGATTTTTTGGTTGAAAAATTAGTTTTTTCTGATCAAATTTTTGGTCATAGATTTTTTGATCAAAAAATCAATCACAAAATCCCAAAATTATTTTTTTAATTTAAAATAATTTGAAAAATTTTTCCATCTATTTTTTGGTAGGAAAATTATTTTTTTTATCAAATTTTTGGTCATAAATTTTCTGACCAAAACATTGTTGCAAAATCCCAAAATTATTTTTTTAAAATTTAAAATAATTTGAAAAAATTTTTGACCAATTTTTTGAACAAAAAATTAATTTTTTTGATCAAATTTTTGATCATAAATTTTTTGATCAAAAAATCTCAAAATTATTTTCTTAATTTAAAATAATTTAAAATTTTAGTGATCAATTTTTTGGTTGAAAAATCAATTTTTTTACCAAATTTTTGATCACATATGTATTTTGCAATTAAATATTTTTTTTTTATTTTTTTTAAAAATGATATAATTTTAGAATTTAAAATATATCTTCACTGTTCATTATCTAAATAATTATCATTAGTATATCATCATAAAAGACTGCCTCAATCCGACAGTCCTAGCTATGTCGATCAATAAAATTTAATTTCGACGGTCATGAATGACTGTATGATGATCTAATAGATAGAGACCACCGTTGGATTCAAAAATTTACAATGCTGATCTCAGTGATATTTATAGTATACTATTAAAATTTTACTTCAATCGAACATCATTATCATGATCAATTTAGTATAGAATGATTTGGATCATTAAATAAAAAATGAGTGATCAAAGGCTAAACGACATCCAATTATAAGATAATTTTTTAGATAAATAATCTTTGTTATTATTTTAATTATTTGTATGATGATGATCATAAAATTCAAACTATGTATATATGAATCATTGACATTAAGCTGATCTTATAAAAGTACAAGTATAATTACTTAATGACTTTAAAAATGAGTATCAAGAAATATAGTTTTAGATTGTTCATATATGCATGGCTTGAATTTTACAATCACTACCATACAAACGATCAAAATAGTTGCAAAGATCATTTATCTAAAAAATTACCTTATAATTGGATGTCATTTGGTCCTTTGATCACTCAACTTTTATTTAACGGTCTAAATCATTCCATGCTAAATTGACCACGATAATAATGTTTGATTGAAGTAAAATTTTTATGATATGCTATAAATATCATCAAGATCATCGTTGCAAGTTTTTAAACCCATCAGTGGTCTCCATCTATCAGATCATTATACAATCATTCATGATCGTCGAAATCAAATTTTATTGATCGACATAGCTAGGGCTACCGGATTGAGCCGATCTTTTATGAGGATACTTTATTGATAATTATTTAGATAATAAATGATGAAAATGAGTTTTAAATTCTAAAATTATATCATATTCAGAGAAAAATAAAAAAAATTATATTTGGTTGTAAAATATATTTATGATCAAAAAATCAGTCAAAAAATTAATTTTCTAACCAAAAAAATGATCAAAAAATTTTCAAATTATTTTAAATTGAAAAAATAATTTTGGTATTTTTTGATTGATTTTTCATTCAAAAAATTTGTGACCAAAAATTCAATCAGAATAAATTAATTTTTTGACCAAAAAATCGATCGAATAATTTTTTAAATTATTTTAAATTTTAAAAAAAATAATTTTGGAATTTTTTGACTGATTTTTTTATTATAAATTTTTTTTTAATTTTTATAATCAAAAAATCGATCATAAATTTAAATTTTAAAAAAATTAATTGGCACCCTTTTTTTGTGGATTTACCCAGTTATTTTAAAAAAAAAGCCTTTATGAGCCCGGCGCCCCACCCCCAGCCCCATCCCAGCTGCCCTCGACCCCCATCTTCCCCTCCCAAACAATCACCCATGATGAGCCCCCTCCCCTCCCCGGAGACCACCCGTGATGGCCTCCCCTCGTCGGCCCGCTCGTGATGGCCCCCCTTCTCCTTGTCGCCACCTACCATCGGAAGAGAGGTATGGTGCTGGAGGCATGGAGCAGCGATCGGGGGGCGGTGTGGGTGGCTAGGGGGCGATGCGGGTGGTCGGAGGGCGGTGCAGGTGGTGTGGGGGCCTAGGGGCAACGTGGGCGATGCGAGCAATCGGGGGGCGGTGCGGGCGGTCGAGGGGTAGCGCAGGCGGTGCGTGTGGCCAGAGGGTAGGGCGGGCGGTCGAGGATAGTGCAGGTGGCTCGAGGGCGGCACAGGCGACCGATGGAAGGCTAGGGGACAGTGTGGGGAGTGGGGTGCGGGGGACCGGAGGGTGGCGGTGCTAGCGAATGAGGGTGGCGAGGGAGGATTTCGCTAAAGACACATGGGAGAAGGATAGAAAAAAAAGTAATAAATAAAATATTAAAAAATTATTTAAAATTATTAATAATTTATTATTTTTTAAAAATAAAATACATAAAATAATATAAATTTAAAATATAAAAAAATTAGCAATCGATTCTATGATTTTTAAAAAATATTTTTCAAAAAAATTATGAATGAATTTTCAATCGATTATTATTTAAATTTTTAGTTTAATATTTTTTAATTAAATATTTTTGATCAAAAAATGGATCAAAAAACTTTTTAAATTATTTTAAATTTTAAAAAAATAATTTTAAAATTTTTTGATCGATTTTTTGGTTGCAAATTTTTTTTAATTTTTTGCAACCAAAAAATCAATCATAAATTTAAATTTTAAAAAAATTTAATTGGCACCTTATTTTGGTGATTTACTCGATTATTTTAAAAAAAAGAAAAAAAAATTATAAACCCGATGCCCCACCCCCAATCCCATCCCAGCCGCCCCCGACCCCCATCTTCCCCTCCTCAGTGATCACCCGCGACGGGCCCCCTCCCCTTCCTAGAGATTGCCCGCAATGGCCTCCCCTCGCTGGCCCACTGCGACGGCCCCCTCCTCTCCCCGGTTACTACCCCACGATAGCCTCCTCTCGTCGGCCCCACTGCGATAGCCCCCCTTCCCCTCCCCGGAGACCGCCCGCGATGGCCTTCCCTCACCAACCACTGCGACGGCCTCCCTCCCCTCCTCAGCCTACGATGCCTCCCTCCCTTTCGACTCCCCTCGTCGCCCACCGCGATAGCCCCCATCCCCTTCTCCTTTCGCCACATATCGTCGTCTCCACCGTTGGGAATGCGGGTGCGCGGACAGTTAGGAGACTAGCGTGCAATGCCGGAGGCGAGGAGCAGCGGCCAAGGGTAGTGCGGTGGCCAGGGGCAGCTCAGGCGGTGTGGGGGCCAGGGCAAAGCGGGCAGCCGAGGGGTGGTGCGGGTGTCCAAAGAGTAGCACAGCGATGCAGGTGGTCGAGGGCAAGGTGGGTGGCCGAGGGGGGTGCGGGTGGCAGAGGGCAGTGCGGGCGTGCAAGGGGCCGAGGGCCAATGCGGGCGGTGTGAGCGGTCGAGGGGCGGTGCAGGCGGTCGGAGGGCAGCACAAGTGGTGTGTGTGGCCAGGAGGCAGGGCGGGTGGCCAAGGGTGGTGTGGGTGGCCCGAGGGCAACACAGGCGGCCAGTAGTTGGCCAGGGGGCAGCGCATGGGGTGGGGTGCGGGAGATCGAAGGGCAGTGGCACTGGTGGATGAGGGCAACGAGGGAGGATTTCGCTAAAGGTACATGAGAGGAGGACTGACAAATGTAATAAATAAAATATTAAAAATAAAATATTAAAAAATTATTTAAAAATATTAATATTTTTTATTTTATAAAAATAAAATATATATAAAATAAAATTAATATAAATTTAAAATATTAAAAGAATTAGCGATTGATTTTATGATCATTTTTTAAAAAAATATTTTTTAAAAAATTTACGACCAAATTTCCAATCAATTTTTATTTAAATTTTAGTTTAATATTTTTTCATTAATTTAGCAATCAATTTTGTGATCAATTTTTTTAAAAAAATATTTTTCAAAAAATTTACAATCAAATTTTTGATCGATTATTATTTAAATTTTTAGTTTAATATTTTTCATTAATTTAGCAATTAATTTTTTAAAAAATATATTTTTCAAAAAATTTGTGATCAAATTTTTGATCGATTATTATTTAAATTTTTAGTTTAATATTTTTTAATTAATTTATCAATAGATTTTGTGATCAATTTTTTTTTAAAATATTTTTCAAAAAAATTATGATCAAATTTTTAATTGATTCTTATTTAAATTTTTAGTTTTATATTTTTTAATTAATTTAATAATTAATTTTTTAAAAAAATATTTTTTAAAAATTTATGATCAAATTTTTGATTGATTTAAAAATTTTAAAAAATTATAATTTTCTTTTTAGAAATTAAAAACCATTTTTTATAAATTTTTTATTTTTAAAAATTAAATTATTTATTTTTTATATTTTTTTGAAAATTAGCAACCAAATTTTTGGTTGGAAAATTGATCATAAGTTTTTAATTTTTTTAATTTTAATAATTTTCTTTTCGATCGGTAAATCGATTGCTAGATTTTGCTCGAAAAAATCGATCAAAAAAATTTTCAATCAGCCTTTTTGCAACCAAAAATTTTTTATCGCAAAATTGATCGCTAAATTATCAGTGATCGATTTTTTATTTTTAGCAATCGATTTTTTGATTGCTAAAATTATATTTTCTTGTAGTACATGTCGTATGTTTCATATGCTAGTACAGTTGAGAGTATCATGTATGTCATGGTTTGCGCATGTTCAAATATTTTACAAGCCATCAATGTCATTAACAAGTACATGGAACATCCAAAAAAGATCCATTGATAGGCTATGAAATAGATCTTATGCTTTTTGAGAGGCGCGATAGATGTTGGTTTGGTATATAATTAGGGTTCAGATACTTGCGACAGTATTGTTGGTTATGTGGACTCTGAATATGCACGGTGATTTAGACAAGAGGAAGTCTTTGATAGACTATCTTTACTCTCTCAGATTGTGCTATCAGTTGGGAAATGACTTTACAATCTACAATTACTTTGTCTACTAGAGATGTAGAGTATATGGCAGTGGCAAAGGCAATAAAGAAGGTTATTTGGTTGTAGAATTTGGTTGGTGATCTTGGCTTATAGTAGGATATAATTACTATTTACTATAATAGCCAAAGTGCCATACATCTAACTATAAATCAAATATATCATGAGAGGACTGAGCATATTGATATCAAATACCACTTCATTCGGGATATTATACCACAAAGGGTTATTGCACTGAAGAAAATTCTTATGGTAGATAATTTAGCAAATATAATGATTAAGCCACTTACCACTCTCAAGTTTAAACACTGTTTGGATTTGATTCGTATTTTGAGATGCTTAGATAGGTCCTTAGGGACATTATTGGAAGAAATGGAGAAGAGTTTATTATTTTGTATTACAGCTTGATGGAATTCAAGCTAATCTGTTAAGTGTGGCTTGAATTTGGTATGATCTACAGTACGAATCCGATCTATTTTAGACTTCATTGGTCCATTTGAATATTTTTTTTTTTTTTATTTATTCTAGGATTTGATGGCTATGTATATTATAATCATACCTTTGTTATTATTGATGGGCCAATTTTTGTTATTGGAGCCACTGCATATTTTTTGTACTCCATCTTTTTGGTATAGTGAAATCTCTCTCTATCTTTGTCTATGGACGTAAGCCGAAGGCCGAGCCATGTTAATTATTGTATTCTATTTTTTATATTGGCTTATTTGTTATAATTTTAGATTTCATACTAATTAATAGGTAATCTTGCAAGATGACCAAATTTCTCAAAATAGGTGCATGAGGATGTTTTCTTCAACAAGGCTTAGTAGCTCTTTTGTAGCTAGTGTTGGTCTAACTCGATCATGGTAGCATTAGCTAAATCCATTGGAATTGAATGAGCCTATACTTATACAAAGCCTATGAACCCAAATAACATCTTTCAGCTAAATTTTTTGGATGAGATCCTAAGTTGTCACAAGCAGTATCTAGGTGGACCTAACCCATAATCCATGTGGATGAAGGGATACTACAGCACATGGCCATTTTGACCAGCCACAAGCTAATCATGATATTGTTATTACATTTATGATACTTATGATTGAATTTGAAAAGATTTAGATCCTTAGTCTGACAAGGCTGCTAGAGCTTAAAATAAGAGTATATGTCAAGACCTATATGAGTATGTATTTAATCCCACATCAACTATGCATTGGGTAGATCTTAAGTATATATATAAGGCTAAAGGACCTAAATAACTATCATATCCTAAATCTAGAATATAATATGACTGTGCTACAATAGCGTACAATATACAATTACATGAAGCCAACTAAGGCAACATGTATAAAAATCTAACTTATACATAATCTAAAAGGATCCAAATCTCCTATAAATTAAGTAAAGAAATAAGTTACTTGAATAGAGCTTCTAAATCTAAAATTCAAATGTTCAGAAGTCTATAATCTCATAAAGTCATAAAATCTTCAACTACAAGTCCATAAGCAACTCATAAACTAAAATTCTACCATAAAAATCTTTTTACAGGAACCCCAAGGTGATTCATTCTTCATTCCTAGCGGCCTTGTTCATCTAGAAAGAATAAAAGGAAAAGTGAACTGCATAGTTCAATAAGTAAACCTTATACTACTATACCAAATCAAGCATAAAATTTTGCATGAAGCAATGTATCATGCAAAGAAAATAACTTTCATTGCAAAGTTGAATATTTCACAATATAGTATAATAAAATAAATCATAAAATCAATCATGCCTTCACATATACATAAACCATAGAGATTTCTTAAATATAATTCCTAGTGCATAGCATTAATAAAGTCAAATCATTTGCCATTTAGCTATGTCATAGTTCAAAATACTACTATCAGTCTAAATTCTAATATCATCATTACCCATGACAGGACTATAATCAATAATATATCGACTATTATAATCTGTTAGTGAGAGTCGTATACCAATTACTATTATCCATTGGTAGGATTGTATGCCAACTACTTTAACCCGCTAGCAAGGATGGTACATCAACTACTATAATCTACTGGCAAGGGCCATCTACTAACTGTTATAATCCATCACCGAGGGCTATATGGAACTATCTCCAAGTATTGCTTTATCCCATTTCTAGGGACCATACAGAACTATCTGAGAATATGTAATCAAATGTCTTAATATATTTTGTTAAGTCATATTTTCTAAAATATATTTTTTAAATCATACATAAATAAAAAAGTTAAAAGATACTAAATGATAGTATAGAGTTCATAGTCATATATAAGTCATTAACAGTAAAACAATCATGAAATTATTCTTTTCATAATAAATTATAAATTTTCATAATTAAAGTCCATAGCTCATAAATAAGTCATTAACATTAAAATATGTATGGAACCGCTCTTAAATAATATGATTTTCATAATTTTAAGAAAACATAAAACCATGGATGTCAAACATTTGTTTTATGTTTCATAAAGTTTTAAGCATTGAAATTAGTTGGTAGTTTGAAAACTAGTGAAGAGTGTTCGAGCCATTTATCTCTATTGATAACAAACTTAAAAGGAATGTTTAATAGTCTACATCTAATATGTTCAATTAATTAAAATCAATATAGATCCAACTTATTCATATTAACCATCAGTACAATAAACATATAAATTATTGCTAATATCCTAATTTCTGAGTCCTATGATTTAACTATAATTTTCCTATCCTTCCTAAATAAAAGGTTAAATTTTTATAATGATTTAGAGACTAGAGCATAATATCTCTTGTTGGCTTCTTTTCATTTAGATGCCTGTAACTTTAAAATTAAAGCTGACCATAAAAAGAGATTTGCACAGAAAAAAAAATGATGAGATCGATTGGGTGGCGGCACCTGGCGGCTTGCATCGGTCAGAATAGTGGAGCCCAATTTGTTAGATCAGAAAATAAGTGTTTAATCAGGGCAAAGTAATATGCATGTCAAGTGTTAATGGTGAGATCGAGGGATGACTAACAAGGCCAGGGTCAGGAGTCAACACATTGAGTAGTCACAACCATCCCCTGTATACTGAGGTCAACTTGAGTCCCTCGTAAAGGTGTACAGGATCCCCCCACTGAGATCCATAGCCCATTTAGAGAGAGAAAGATATGCATAACCTGCTAGGCTAAAGGGAGAAAAATCAGAGCAAGGTTGAGAGTTCCTTTTTTTTTTCTTTTCAAGAGAGAGTGTTTGTATGAAAGAGAGAAAAATAGAGGACTCTTTTTTTTTTTTTTGAATAAATGGGGCAGTTCTACATAGCTTTTATAATAGAAGAAGGAGCGGGAGGAAAGTGTGATCTTATGGTGGAGGAAAGATATGGCTGGAATCCAGCAACATGCAGTGATGGGGATAGGACAGCATGCGATGATGGGTGGTTGGGGGAAAAAGAAACAAGGTTACAATCAGAAGAAGGGATAGAAGAGGACTTCATGTTGGTTCAAGCTCCAGCATCGGTGGCGAACCTCTGATGTCGGTTTAAAGACCGTCGAGATGGGGACATGGCCGAAGAAGGAAGAGGGGAGGCCCTTTGATTCAAAATAGGGCAACAGATAGAAGTGGATCACGGAAGAGAGAAGGAGAGGAGGACAATTGGCAATTGTTTTAGATAGTGGTTCGGTGGGGGAAGTCAAAAGGGGCGGGGTGATATTAAATAGAGATAGTGGCTATGGTTTCGTAGTCCGATGCCCATAGAAAGAAAAATTTTTAGGTAGACTCGTTGTATAGGCAAAGTCTATTTTTTATCTCATAACTAATCATAATGAATCAGAATTAGAACAATCAACTGTGTGAATTTTTTATTGGCTTTGCCTACGGTAGAATGAGTCTATCTAATAAGAAAAAAATAAGACTCTCCCAATGAAAGTCTTCCGCTTCTCCAACGCATGCAACCCACATGCCATCTAGCCTAAGACTGGATTGTGCCGATGGTGAGTCAGACCAGGCCATCATAATAATATCTTTTTGATTGTCTTTTCTAGTTGAGATCTTGGATTGTTATAATTGGAGTTAAGTCATGACACTATTAGCTAAACCCATATGAATTAACTTCATTTCTAGCAACTATATTTTTAAATTGAGGCTCATTGTTGAGAATAACCTTTAATGCTCCTCTTGAAGGTCCGTTCTTCTGCATGTAAAAAATTTATTTAAAAATCTATATTTTTCTAGATAAATATTTTTTAAATAACATTTAGATGGTAAAATAATTTATGTATGAGCTCATTTTTTTATAGATAAATATCATAAAAAAATTAGTCTATTTTTTTATTGACCAACTTATTTATATTTTTATATTTTTTAAGATGAAAAAGTTACTTTTCCATTGGTAGCATTTACCCATGAAATTGAAAAAAATTTTACTCACCTAGGAGGTAGTTAAATCATTTTTCCATCGATCAGTAAAGTAAGTAGATATTTAATTTTATACCTAAAATACTCATCCTCATTTCTAATATCTCCTCAATAACTCAACCATCCACTTTCTTCAAATCTAAAAAGCATGGGGGATATTATAGAAAATATGATAAATTTTAACAACTTATCCAGAAAAATAGTAATATAAAAAAACATGGACAACATATTTTGGAGCAACTTTTTCATGCATAAAAAAATATAGATAAATTATTTTTCTATCCAAATATTATCTAAAAAATATTTACCTAAGAAAGTATAAATTTTTAAGTAAATATTTTACCTGCAAAAGAATGATCTCTATATTCTTTTATGCATGGAAAAGTTACTTTGAAATATGTTACCCATATTCTTTTGCATTACTACTTTCATTGGATATGTTATTAAAATTTATTTATATTTTCTATAATATCTCTTATACTTTTTAAATTTGGAGAAAGTAGGTGACTAACATATTGAGCATTGAATAATGGAAACATTGGAAATGAGGATAGAGTATTTTAGGTATAAAATTAAATATCTTCTTTACTGGCTAATGAGAAAATGATTTAGCCATCTCCTTAGGTAAGCAAGATTTCTTCTATTTCGTGAATAAATGCTACCAAGAGAAAAGTAACTTCTCCATCTTGAAAAATACGAGAACAAAGATAAGTTAGTCAAAAAAAAAAAAAAAACCAATTTTTTTATAATATTTATCCCCAAAAGAATGGGCCGTGAAGGATAAATTTATGGACTTTTGTTGACTACACGCATATAGTTTATGGGACTATTTGAAAATGAGTCGCCAAGGCCCATCAAGAATTGTTTCTTTGTTTAGTAAGTTGCTTAAACAGCACATATATTAAGTACAAGTAGGGAGAACGATGTGGCATGACAACAATTCGATGTAGTCTGAAACGGGAAGTTGAACTTGATGATGGTCGACGATGCTCAACATGTGTGGTATACCTCGACAGCTTTTTGGCGGGAGAACCGATCGCAAAGAGTAGTCCAAACATCGGAGCTGCAACAGCTTAGATGATTCTATCATGAAGGTCCTTGGAGATGGCATCACGTAGCCATGAAAGCAACATCATGTTGTAGCACAACCATGGCCCATGGTCAGAGGAAGATGCATCAGTTTGGGGAATAGAGCCATCAACAAAACCGATCGAGCTTGTTCTCGGCAATGAGAGCCAGATGCATCGCTCGACTTGATGTGTGGTAGTCGTCTCCAACTAAGTGGAAAAAAGAAATGTTTTTCAGGGTCATTAGAGGGATGGAGATCGTAGGCCATGATTGCTATAGCTATCATGGATAGGTTTGGGAAGGCAGCATTGGAGGCTAAACTATGAGAGGCCATGGTTGAAAGTAGAAAAACGAAGTGGGGCCTCTAATTCAGGCGTTATAATGCCATGTGAATGGTGAAATAGATTAATTTTTATTGCTTTATGGGAGATGATGAAGTGTACATTTTACAAAAGCAGTTCAAGTGTTGCTGCAAAAGCATTTCTCCAACAAGGGCTGTGCGCTCCTCAACGTTCTCTCTTTTCTTTACAAGACTTTGCCTTTAGAACTTTGAAAACTCCTGCAAAGATAATACTTCATTTTCTGCTTTAATATATTAGTATTACCTAATTACTTCCTATATGATCAATGGCATATGGCTGTTATTATTCTTTATGGATTATATATATATATATATATATACACCCATCCATTGGATCGGCATGCATCTCAAAGCTCCCCCCTAAAAAGTTAATGGAGGGGTTCGGGTTGCTGTTAGATGACCTGGCATGTTAAAAATAAATAAATAAAAAGCATTCAATGGGACACAATGTAAGCCACGCGCGCATCTTCCTTCCTTCCTCCTGTCTCTTCTCTCTCTCTCTCTTTCAAAATATATTTCCCAACGCCCTACCGTCTCTCTTCAAGCCCATTACCATACCTCTGTTTTTTCTCTCCCTTTCAAAACCCATTAGCCAGCTTCCTCCCGTCTCTCTCCAAACTAATTTCATGACCTCCTCTATTTTTTCTCTTCCTTTTAGAACTCATTTTCCAGCTTCCTCCTATCTCCTCTCTTCTTCTATCTCTCCGGCCATCATCCTTGTCTCCTCCGAAACCCACCCACCCATGGGCTCTATCTTCCGATCATCTTCTTCGAATGAAAGCAACATGCACCTTCTTCCTCCCGTCAGTTATCCTCTTGAGGCTATGATGTCACTGTTGCAAAAGTAGAACATCATGTTGCAAAAGAATGAATTCCCTTTCTCTCGTCGACAAAATATAGTTCTTCTTCTCTCTATCAGTCTGTTTCCTCTTGGAAGAAACTTCTTCTCTTCATTAGTTGGATGGCAACAAAGGCATTATATGGCCAACTGGTGAAGGCTTCGGACTTATTGAGGAGCTGGCACTTTTGAATTTCAAGCATGCGTCCATTTTGTTCCAGACCAGCTAGGGTCCAGGCGTGAAGGTGAGTCGCTAATTGACGGTGCTGAAGCCAAAGTTGCCAAGAAATTTTCCACATAGCTAAATATTTTTTTAAAAAAAAATTCTATTTCAAGAATGAATTCCACAAACAAACAAAAAAAAAGAAAATTGCTTCAAGAAAGCAACAAAAACATGGACAAACATTGGTAAGAACTAAAGGAAGAACAAATAGGAAGCCCTAGTAGCCAATTTTCCACAAGCTTTCATGCATTTTCTTTTTTCAACGGCAACGTGGTACTTACATTGTGGAAAAAAATACGGCCAATCAAAATAATTTATGATATGGGAAATGTAGAGACTGTTTGATTATAAGATGCCACACATAGCTTAATTCATTAAAGATTAGAGTTTCAATACCTTTTACAATATTGATTCATTGGATATGAATTATTACTATGATTTTAGTTTATCTTTTAGCATGAGATGTAGTTTGAGATGCCTAGCTATATCTTTGATTTTAGTTATTAGAGCACTTCTATTTGATAGAATTATACCAATTTCAATTTGATATTTAACATGGTCTCTGTTCGATATGCATCAGTAAAATTGATCTATGCATTTGAATGTTGCTTATACTAACTGTATTTTATTGCCAGTAATTAAATCGAATTACACATAATATAAATGTGAAAAATATGTACGACAACAACATGACAGCTATCTTTAGCACACCAACTACTTTTATAGGGGGAGAAAATAATGTACATGATTATATTTCACTCGATAACACTCTAAACTCATTCAACAATAATCATATAGAGAGAGCTTCTGAGGGAGAAGATTGTATTGACCAGAGTCCAAACTCAAAAAATGTTGAAGGCTTAGCATTGCATGAAGGCATGATTTTTGATACTCAAGAAGAAGCAATGGAAGCCTACAACCAATATGCGTATAAGAAAGATTTTGATATTCGAAAGGGATCATCTTATCAATCCTCCAAAAGTAAGAAGATCAGTAGATAAGAATTTACATATTGTAAAGAAGAGGTATATAAATCATAGATCAACATGAAAGTTGATGGACAAGATCATGCAACACCTATAACATCGTGCAAGGAAGGACAGAGTATTCGAACTGGATGTAAAGCAAAAATGCGCATTAGAAAGACTAAAGTTAGCAAGTGGGAGGTTACAATGCTTTATGATGTTCATAATCCTATAGTCCATCAAAAATTTGCTTCCTCCGATCACATAGAAAGATCATCCTAGAAAACAAAGTGTTTATAGGAACTTTACATGATCAAAATATTTCAACTCAATAAATAATGGGTGCTATCTCACAATTGCATGGAGGTATACAAATGTAAGCTTCACTAGAAAAGATCTGAACAACCTTAAAATCAACCTCCGAAAATAGTTATTCATGAATATTGACCTGCAAACAACAGTTAATCATTTACAAACTTGACAAACCGAGAATCCACCTTTTTTTTTTATGCCATCCAATTAGATACCGACAATAATGTTCAGAATATTTTTTGGATTGATATAAAATTAAGATTGTCTTACCAATACTTTGGTGATGTAGTGACTTTCGATGCTACATACATGACAACAAATATAGCATGCCTTTTATACCATTTGTTGGCATCAACCACCACATACAGTTGATTCTATTCAATTGTGCATTAATCCAAGATAAGTGCATCGAATCATTTATTTGAATCTTTCAATCTTTTCTAGAGATACTTTATGGCAAGCATCTGAAATGCATATTAATTGATCAAGATTCAGCAATGAAAAAGATAATTGAGCATATTTTGCCTAATATCATCCATCGATTTTGTAAGTGGTATATCTTGAAGAATATTAGAAAGCATCTATCTATTCTTTTTAATACAAAGGATGGATTAAAGGAAGATCTTCAGTATTGTATCAATGCTTCCATCTCTCCAGAGCAATTTGAGCATTATTGAGATGTGTTTATCAACAAGACTCCTTGGAGTCCAATGTCTATTTTGATTATCTGTTCAGTATACGAGACCAATGACTGCCTATGTACTTTAGACATATATTCTTTGCTTTTATATCTACAGCACAGTGAAAGTATACACTCGTTGTTTAAAGATTATGTAGATAATCATATGAATACTTTCAAGTTAATTTGTTACTCAGTTTGAGGCAGTCTTGGAGAGCAAGTATGATCGAGAGGATAAGAAAGATTTTTGGACATACCACATTCAACCAACTTTATGGTAGAAGTATCCAATCGAGAAGCATGCTCTTAAAGTGTATATAAGAACTATTTTTAAGCTTTTTAGGGAGCAACTCAAAATGACCACCATGTACGATATGGAGGAGGTGGAGAAGTTATGTGATATAATTGAGATTGAGGCCTCTAATAGAAATCTAATTAAGAGAATAGCAAACTGTGTAACATATATCATGTTGGAGAAGAAATTTTCACGCTCATGTCTAATGTTTAAATTCAATGGTATTTTATATGCTCATATGTTAAAAGTTCTTATTGCTTTACGAATTCATCGTATCCCTACATATTACATTTTAAAATGCTAGACAAAATCTACCAAAGAAGGATATGCTGAAATGGCATAAAGCATATGTGAAATTCAAGAGGACGTGACGTCGAGAACTACAAGATCAATAGGATATATAAAAAGTTTTTGAAATTAGCATATGATGGTTATACCCTACATAAAATATATGATCTTGTCATGAATGATGTGGAGTCCATCATTAAAAAATTATGTTCACTAAAGAAGATTCTACTTAAAGAATAAAGTATAACAGATGAAAACCGTACTCAATTTTCGATGGCGATGATGCAATATAGGCAAGCAAAAAAAAAAATAAATGATAATTCTATCATATTTAAAAATTCTTCAGTTTCTAATTATAAAGGTTGCAAAAAGATCAGCCAGTTCAAGCATCCAATGAAGGTTGCGGCAAAAAACTAGCGGACATGTAAGAAATGTTATCAAAAGGGCCATAATGTTCGAACATGCAAGGCACATATTAGTAAAATCTATATCTTCATAATTAATTTATATTTATATAATTTTAAAGATATCTTTTTCTGTGACTTACTGAATGATTATACTTTATGTAGGTAGATGATTTTGAAGCCTACATCAGGAATAGTTTGTCTAAGGAAGAAGAATTCGATGACCGTGTAGGCTCACCAATATCTTAGAGCATCTGAAAATTAACTTTTTTATGAGGGGCATTGTTTTGAGTTAGATAGTTATTATATGTAAATGAGTGTATATGATTTGTTCCATCAGTAACATATAAAGGTATATAGTTGCACATAGTTTTGAATGAATGCATGACTCTTACACAATAATATGATTTACTCTATTAGGTTTTGTGTATCAATATTACATTGATAATTATGAAGTTTAGATATTTACTCTATGAGTTGTGTTAAATTTTTTTTGCCACAACAGGATGATAAACATAAACTATCCTAGAGTAAATATAAATCCCAGAGAATAAATACAAACAGCATAAAATAAATAGAAACTCTATTGAAATAAATATAAATCCCATAGAATAAACATAAACTCAGGATCCATAAGTTAGATGATCCCAGGATCCTTCCATAATAAATACTAGCTAAAAATGATAGACACTAACTCCTATTGAAATAAATACAAACCATCCTAGAATAAACATAAATATTAAATAATAAATATAAACTGACTTTAAATAAACATAAATTGACTGAAGTTGCTCTTTGTCCTTTATGAATCCAAGATCGAATAAATACAAATTATCCTAAAATAAACATAAATACCAAATAATAAATATAAACTACGTATAATAAATAAAAACTTTACATCAATAAACACCAAATTTCTAGAATAAACACAAACTCGATAATAGTGGATCCCAAGTTTATGTTTATTCTATGAAATTTATATTTATTTTAACAAAGTTTCTGTTTATTATATACTATTTATATTTATTCTGTGGGGTTTATGTTTATTCTGGAATAGTTTGTGTTTATCTAGTCTTGGATTCATAAAGAATAAAGAGCAACTTCAGCCAGTTTATATTTATTTGAAGTTAGTTTATATTTATTATTTGGTGTTTGTGTTTATCCTAAGATGGTTTGTGTTTATTTCAATAGGAGTTAATGTTTATTATTTTTAGTTAGTATTTATCATGGCTGGACCCTAAGATCACCCAACTTATGGACCCTAAATTTATGTTTATTCTATAGAATTTATATTTATTTTAGTAAAGTTTCTATTTATTTTATACTATTTATGTTTATTCTATAAGATTTATGTTTATTCTGAAATAGTTTGTGTTTATTCGATCTTGGGTTCATAAAGGACATAGAGCAATTTCAGCCAGTTTGTATTTATTCGAAGTCAGTTTTTATTTATTATTAGATATTTATATTTATTCTAGGATGGTTTGTATTTATTTTAGTAAGAGTTTGTGTTTATCATTTTCAGTTAGTATTTATCCTGAAAGAATCCTGAATCATCCAACTTGTGGACCCAAGTTTGTGTTTATTCTGTAGGATTTATATTTATTTCAGCATATTTATTACTTATAGTTTGTGTTTGTTTCTGCAGGACTTAGTGTTTGTCCTCTCCTCTTGTTTATCCTGGATGGACCCTTTTTCAAGCATCTTTATCAATTCATTTATTCTCTTAATAGTCTCAAAAATAAAGAGAAACAAGATCGTAAATGTACAAAAAAAAAATAGTCTCCATACAAATGAGCACAAATTGACCTAGAATAACTTCAAATATAAAAATTACCTAGAAAATGATTCTAACACCAATAACAGAATTGAATAAATATGAGACCTGTCAATGAACATGAACATGGACCTGTCAATAAACATGAATACAACCTATAAAAAAACTTAAAGAAACACAAAGAATAGAGCCATATGTCCAAAAATTCATTAATCAATTATAGAAGTATGAGTTGATTCACCTGTTACTGAATATTTGTATACATCAAAATAATAGTTTCACTACAGCAAATAAATTTGATGGAAAACAAATTTAAATATAAATTTTTGATTCTCCCGTTACTGCTTCATACAGTTTTATATACAAAAATTTACAATACATCCAAATATCATGATAAAATATAAATTTCTTATAAATGTAAACAAATAGCAAAGCCAACACAAATATGGTCATATCGGTAGTCCAAAGCAAGCTATGACGATCCTACCTTGCAACCCTTTATGATCACCTGCACAGCATATCTAGTATGTAACTCCGGCACATGAACATCTATGATTACGATCTGCTATTTCATCATCAGACTCTCCATAAAATACATGATATAGTGGCACAATTAGGCCTACAAATAAAATATTTTATGCTCATAGTCAATAAGCAAACAATTGATATGTTGGATTAGTTGGCACAGATGTATCTTAATACAAATGATTATAATAATTACCTAGCATCCCAGTATGGATAATCAATGTAATGGAGTGGTCAACCACCTATATCAATAAAGTAGAAATCTCGTGCCATCTCAATCAATCAAGTCACCTGCAACCATAACATTAAAAATGAACCACATTGTTAGCAATGCATGGATATGTATAACATTCGATAAATATGGTCATTACTCATAAATCTTCTAGCGATGGCCCTATACTCTGCACCACTCATAGATATATAGTGTCTAAAATATGTACTCTCTATATCGATGATAAGCAAGTACCAGTGTGACGACGAGCATATGGGCATGAATATTTGCTTGATTTCAGCCAATAATGAGACATGAAGTCTCGCACAGCTCTATTAGGAATCTTCCATAAGCTCAACAACATGCTCTAAAAGGAGCAAAAAATTAAAACGTACATTAGACTACACAACACTATACCAATACATGATATTGCATGAAGAATATAAAATAATTAGCATAAAGAAAAGTCGTAATATAAAGATAGACTGCAAATTAATTGAAGGATCAGTCAATGAACGTTGGTGCAGGAGGAACCAAAAAACATCTATGACCTGCATAGTTCATTACAAAAAATGAAAATTAACTTACATACGTGTTTGATTTATCCAACTTAGTACATAATACTTACATCATCATCAATTAAATTTTTAAAAATGATGTTATGAACCTGCAGCCAGTTGATGAGCTGATGCCATCAGTCTAAACCAATGACCTATATGGTAAAATTAATGTCAAAACCAAAGATAAACTTAGTTTGAAAGACATCAAAATTTTGTAAATAATGGAATGACATAGCAATTAATTTTTTGTTCTAAAAAATTAAAGACTTGCTTACGTTCCCCATCATCCAAAAGTTGCAACCCAAGAAAGTCATGGCTAGTCTCAAAAAATTTCTATGTATCGCATGAGTATGTCGGATATAAATAAAGTATGAATGGTCTACTAAATCATAACTCTATTTACCACGTCATCGTTCTTATGGTGGACTGACTTCATCTTAGGCTTTCTTCTAGGATCTGGAGTACTTGAAGGTAGGGGGATGAAAGAACTGTGTAAGAGATGGAAGCCCCAAACTATCCACTACATAACCCGTTTCTCGATATGCTGTGGGTCCGCATGCTCCAGAGGTACCACCGGACTATTTGCACTCATAAACTCAATAAATAACACATCTGTCACCACCTCATGACTGCTCTCCTCTATGTCCTTCCTCCCTTCCTTGCTCTCCAATGCTGCCTGCAGCTTAGAAATTAACTTGTCCTTCTCAGCAATGATCCTCCAAAGCTCCATCTTCTCAACATCATCTCGAGCCCTCCCCCTCCTGACCTCTGCATAGACACGTTGGTATTTATGCATGAGCTGCATCTGAGGATAAATATATAATAATTAAATACATCAGTAATTAATTTTTAAAAAAATTAATTAGATGAGAGGCCAATATCATGGTAGTGCTACGTGCACTGCTAGGTGTACTCCTCTTCCTACCAATCCTACTTGTTCCACCTTCAGCTCTATCTACCTGATAGGTGGAAGGTCCCACTTCAAGGATCAACATCTCATCCGATGATGCTCATAATGGATCTTAAATCTCAAAATAAAAATAAAATAGTTAGATCCTTATTCTTATAAAATAAAAAAAATAATATCAAGAATTAAAAATAATAATACATCTCCCTCTTTTAAGCCCTTCAAGATCTCTACTAAGTGGACCCATTTTTTTAACTGAGATTTCTTTCAATTTAGGTTTCGAGGAAGCCTACCAAAAATAGATGATTTAACTATGCATATTCTCTCAAAAAGCCAAACCTAAAAGAAAAGTAATCAATTATTACATAACTTGATTAAAAATTATGTATACAAATTTAAAATAATAATCTATATGAAATAAATAAATAAAGGAATAAGTTAATATCTTTTTTACTATCAAAATAGTAATACAACCATTAAATATAATCAATGCTATGCTTCACACACCTTTCTCTTCTTTTTATCTTTTCTGCAGCCCCCAAAATGAAATGTATCAACCGCTTGTAGACTGCTCTAGTCCATGCAAAGTGGCCAATCTCTCCTAAAGGATTAATAGTTGAGAAGATCAATGGTGCAATGCTCAAATTTAATAAAAAAAATAAAAATGTACCTAGAAGGTATGCAACAAGCAACTACACCATGGATCAAATAGCATTGAAAGATAAATCAGACCATAATATCTTGATTCCATCTTCCAATGCCTCTCTCCTAACTATCCTCTCTACAAAATATATGATCTTAACCATACTTTGAGGAGCCTTCTTCATATCAATGGCTATCCCATTTAGGGATAGCCCTAAAATAAGAGTGACTCCTCAACACAGAAGATCAATATCTACCCTCCCAAATAGAATTCTCTCCTGCTCTCATCCCAGCAACGGAGGAGTTGGTCTATAACCGTCTGCTCTTGTGATTACTAGAATATCAAGCATATAGTGGAAGAACATCCACTATATCAACATAATATGGGCATCCATCAATTGCTCCCGAATACTCTTGATAAAGTCCACATATCTTCTAAGATAGCACCGATAATTGATCAATCAGGAGAGAGCTCTCTTTTGCTTCCTCAAAACTCTATAGCTCTTCTCCCAACTTTTAGAGAACTTTGCACAAGCCATTTACAAGAAATAATAAAGACGAGTTATAAATTATTTGCATCTTAATAAAGAAATAAAATATAAATAATATATTAATAAATTAAGCATCTTACTATAATGAATTAAGCCATCATTATTAACATGCCCACTTAGTAATCAAGCCTTTAATTCCATTAAAAATAATGAGGAAGATATTTAGACTAGCATGAGTGAAGAAAATCATTTTTCAAACACAATCCACTATAGAATTAAGAGAAAAAAGTAGGTTAGCTGCATGGACCCCTGTATAGATACACATCAAGTAAAGGATTGGGTATTTGAGAATAAATATCTCATCTCTTGCATGATTATCATTTATAAATCCATGGCATCTTGCTATTATCATGCAAAGGTGCATGCCAATATGTAGCAATTTATGAGTTACTTTTTTTTGAATTCTCTTTGTTAAATCACTCTACTATTACTACCATCAACTTACAATTTTATGCATGTGTCAAATTAACATAGTAGACAGTGGAATCAAAGAAAAAAGAAAATAAATAAATAACTTTAACAAAATCAAGGTGCAAACACATGTATAAGGAAGAAACTCTGTGCCAAAAAGGAATAGTCAGTGTGATTCTCTAAATGGATTATCGTCTTCACATGTTGACTCCTACATGAATTTTTTTTTAATAAAAACCTCACATTCCTTGTATAAATATATATAGACATACATGCATACTATTTTTATATGTTTATGTTGTATTATCACAAATTTAAATAGCTATATATAAATATGTATACATATATTGACATATATTTATATAGAGATACATACGTTGTATAAAAAGGATGAAATTTCTCCTACGAGATGGTCATTAACATATCTTCTAGCTGAACAAAGCAATCCAATAACTACTATTGTGACTTGAAGGCTTAAAGTTTTTTTGGAGGTTATATCAAGACTTAGTGGAGTTATCATAGAATTATACATTTGGGATATTTTCATTTTCTCTAAATTGCAGGGAGCACTCAAACTTTATCAATTATGTACAGTTTTTACTTGATGGAACTAAGTTCATCAATGTCAGCTCCGATAAGAAGAAATAATATAATGGTAAGATAGGAAAAAAAAAGCCTGAATCATAATCTATAGATACACATCAAGAACTTAAGCTAAAAAAAAAAAAAAAAGATCTACCTTCCATTAAAAAATTATTACCTTTGCCCAGACGATGGTAGGGGGTAGCGCTAGGTGGTGGTAGCAATGGTTGGGGGTGGTGGAGCCTGGTGGTAGCAATGGTTGGGGGTGGTGACAGGTGGAGGCAATGGGTAGGTGGTTGGGGAGGGTGTGGCAGCGAGTAGTGGTGGTGCCGATTAGGAGTGACAGCAAATGGTGGCGACGATGGTTGAGAGCGGCGGGTGGTGCTGGCGATGGTTGGGGGTGGCACCGAATGGTGGCAACAATAGTTGAGTGTAGTGGAGTCTGGCGACGGGCGATAGGTGGAGGCAGTAGGTGAGGGTTTGGGGAAGAGCCAGAGAGAGAGGAGGTATTTGGAAGGGGGGAGAGAGAGAGAGGAGAACAGTCGGTGGTGGGTGGGGGTTTTTGGTTGGCTTGGGTCTTCAATGGGAGAGAGAAGAAGGTTAGGGGCAGTGTAGACTGATGGCGGCATTGGTTAGGGGTGGCGACAGGTGGAGGCAGTGGGTGGGGGTTGGAGAAGAGTTGGTAGGAGGGGAGAGAAAGAGAGAGGAGCACTACTACAAAAATAGCCTATGGCAGTACTTACTATGGCAGCAGTTTTCGAAACCACTGTCATAGCTCCTATGATAACGATTTTTGTTAACCACTGCTATAGATCGGACCTATGACGGTAGTTTTTGTAACCACTACTATAGGTCCGACATATAGCAGTGGTTACAAAAAATCGCTGCCGTAGGTCGGACCTATAGCAGCGGTTAGTAGGAACCGCTGCTATAATCTGATTTATGGCAGCGGTTAATTATAACCACTATCATATATTTTTTTTAAATATTATATAATTTTAAAATTTAATATCCATCTTCATCGTTCATTATCTAAATAATTATCATTAGAGTGTCTTCGTAAAAGGTCGCCTCGATCCAATGGCCCTAGCTTAATCGATCAAAAAAATTTGATTTCGACGATCACGAACAACGATGCGATGATCTGATAGATGAAGACCTTCGATAAATTTAAAAATCTGCAACGATAATCTTGATGATATTTGTAGTGTACTATCAAAGTTTTACTTTAATAGGATATCGTTATCTTGATTAATTTAGTATAGGTTGGTTTCGATCATTAAATAATAAATGAGTGATCAAAGAACCAAACTGTGTTCGATTATGAGATAATTTTTTTTAAATGATCTTAGCTACTACTTTAATCATTTTTATGATAGTGATTATAAAATTCAATTCGTGAGATGAAGAATGATCTAAAACTATACGTCTCCTGAAAATCATTCTGAAACTTCACTGATTGTTATGCTCGTGCTTTTGCAATATCAGCTTAACATAAATAATTTATATAAAAATGATTTAAATTTTATTATCATTATCATATAAAATATTTAAAATTATAATAAAGATCATTTAATCAAAAAATTATCTCATAATCGAACGTTGTTTAATCCTTTGATCACTTATTTCTAATTTAACGGTCGAAATCATTCTATACTAAATTGACCATGATAACGATATTTGATTGAAGTAAAACTTTGATAGTATGCTACAAACATCATCAAGATCATCGTCGCAGATTTTTGGACCCATCAAAAATTTTCATCTATCAGATCATTGCATCATCGTTCGTGATCGTCAAAATCAAATTTTTCTAATCGATGAAGCTAGGGCCATCGGATCAAGATGACCTTTTGCGATGATACTCTAATGATAATTATTTAGATAATGAATGATGAAGATAGGTATTAAATTTTAAAATTATATAATATTTAGAAAAAAAATAAAAAAAAAATTATTTTTCACCTATGGTAGTGGTTATCAAAAATCGCTGCTATAGATCTACAGCAGGATTATAGAACTGCTGCCGTAGATCTATGACAATGATTTTGGATAACCACTGTCGTAGATCTATGACAGCGGTTCGATAACCGCTGCTATAGATCTATGATAGCAGTTCAATAACCGATGCCGTAGGTTAGGTTAAAAATCTTCAAATTTTTTTTTCCTCCCGTGCACGCTCGATCTCTCTCGCTCTCTCTCTCTGTCCCTCTCCACTTCATCGTCGGTAAGGCTCCTCCCCTCCGACTAGTGTCGCCCCTCCTCCCCACAACCGACATCGCCCCTCCTTCCCCCTTGGTCGGTGCCGCCCCCTCCTTCCCCCTACCTCTCCGGCCCCCCATCCCCGATCGCCCCTCCTCGCCACCCCCACCCGGCCTCCCCAGCCCTCCATCCGACCCTCCCTCGGCCCCTCACGAAACCCCTCCTCGACGAACCCTCCTCTACCCTCGCTCGGCCCCCACGAAACCCCACCCCCCACCCCTCCATCCGACCCTCCTCGGTCCTCAGCGAACCCCCTCTGGCGAACCTCCATCTAACCCTCCCTCGGCCCCCTATGAAATCACCCTCCGACGAACCCCCATCCACCCTCGACCCTCCGTCGGTCCCCCATGAAACCCCTCCCCCATACTCTATCCTCCTCCAGTCCTGGTGCGAAAACCAAACCCTCCTTCTGGCGAGCCCCCCACCCTCCTTCGATCCCCGTGAAACCCCATCCCCCCCACCACCACCACCATTCTAACCCTTCTCCGGCTGAGTATGAAGTCTCCTTCGGCCTCCTCGTCACTATGCCCCCTCTCTCTAGCCCACCATCCTCGGTCGCCCCTACTCTCTCTCTTTTTTTTTCTCTCTCTTCTCTATCTCACTATCTTGCTTTTTATTTTGCAGGATTATCTCTAGTGCCATCGTCCTCCTCTAGCAGCATCATCGTCGGTGACAATCTCAGAGCTTTTTGATGCAACCCGCTCTCTATAAGCGCATAGTATATATTTTTTTTAAATTTTATAATATTATTTATTAATCATATATATTTATAATAATTTATAGAATATTTATAATAAATATTATAAATATTTATTATAAATATTATAATTATTTATATGCCATAGTTTTTGGATCGTGTCGTGACGGTAGCCTTAAATCATGCCATGTCGGCGGCTGTACACTAGATCTAGTCAATCTGGATAGTTCAGATTCAGATCTAATTTTAATTACTGATATCGGATCCATGAACTCAAATATCCTGATGGGTCTGTACTTGAGAGAGAAAGGAAGGGATCCGACCTCGCCGTCATCATTGGGAGGGAGGGGGTCCGGCCTTCGCCGCTATCATTGGGAAGGGGGGTTCGACCTTGTGACGAGGAGATCGAGAGAGGGAGAGTAGAAGATCGAGAGAGCGAGAGAGGGAGGGAGGGGGTCCGGCCTCGCTGGCATCACTGGGAGGGATGGGATTTGATCTTGCCGGTACGAGGGAGATCGAGAGAGTGAGAGAGGGAGGGATGGGGTCCGGCCTCACCGACGAGGAAGATCGAGAGAGGGAGAGAGGAAGATCGAGAGATGGAAAAGCTGAAAGGGAGGGATTCGGCCTCGCCATCATCGCCGACGAGAGAGATCAAGAGAGGGAGAGAGGGAGTGATCGAGGGGATAGCATACAGTCGAGTCGGCTCGGATATGCAACCGAGCTGGCTTGGGCCATGATCGAGCCGAATGGGGGAGGATCCTAACCGAATGTCTCAGACATGGAGTCGGCTGTCTCAGGCACGGAGCTGACTCGACTTTCGAGTGAATAGAATGCCATATGTCACGATGTTATATTGATTAATGTTCATTAACATTGCAGATCACGATGGCACCGAAATGTCATCTAGCTTTCACCCCTGACCGTTGGCGGGTTATGCATAGTTCAGCATCCGAGGAGCAGTCGGAGCATATTTCATCCATCTCAGCATCGACTGCTCAGGAACCTCCACCACCAGCATCTACTCCACCAACAGCATCTACTCCACCGATAGCTGAGCCTGTACCATCGCAGGCATCTGAGTGTATGTTTTTATTATATTAGCATAACTTTATTTTTTATATAGTATTTGTATACTTATATATTTGCATAACGTATTTACATTGCAGGTGCATCATCCAGTCGGATATTTCGCGATCCTACACGTATGGCATACGTGTGAAACCACCAACATCAGGTGATGGTCTATTATGATGTAGAGGGAAGGCCGGTAGGAAAGACCACATGGAAGATTCATTCCTTTTTTGGAGTGCTTGTGAGGCAGTCGGACATCATTCCCGTAGAGCCCAGAGACTGACGTTTGATCATGCTGCCATCAGTGATCGGGTATGTGAGGAGATATGGGTAAGTACGTGCATCTTAGTTATATTTATGCATTTTATATGTTTACACTATATATGTTTGATTAGAATAATTTTATAACTGATTTTTGATAAATTTATGTAGAGAAGATATGACTTCTCCAATCACGAGAGGGCTCAAGATGTCCGACTGAAGAAGATCGAAGATTTGTACCAGAGTTACAAGGTTAAGCTCCACAAAGAATGGCTCGAGCACCGACGAGATACTTTGGAGGAGCTTGTTCCCTGGATATAAGACTGTCCTCCGAGTCAGTGAGAGAGGATGGTTAGACACTGAAGGAGCCAGGAGTTTGAGGTAAAATTTTTAACTTTTAAATTTTTTAATATACTTAAAATTTTATTTAAATATTTTTTAAATATTTATTATTTATTTGAATACTTGTTAGGCTATCTTTCGTCAGAATTGAAAGAACCGTGCAATCCAGGAGTATACACACACTCTAGACCGCGAGTCTATGGCCAATCGTATGCATAGAAAGATAATTAATTCTAAATTTTATTAGATAAATTAAATTTATATTTTTTATTATCTTTCTGATAAATTTATTCTTTGTTATAGCTGATGAAAAATGGAGTGATGCCCAATCCAACCACACGGACAAGATGGGCAGACCGATGAATGCCACGATCAGATATATTTTTATAAGTATTAAATATATTAGTATATATGATTAGTATTATAGCATTTTTTATAAAATTTTATTTTAATTTATAATTATAGGATCAGTTAAATGCGCTTATGAGCGAGGGCCTAGATACCTCTGGGACTCATGACTATCTGTCTCAGATCTTAAGGCCTGAGCACTCTGGGAGGATCCGATGCAGGTCCAAATACACGCCGATGAGCTACTGATCCGAGGCGAGCATCTTCTCACAGACTTTCGATGTCGTTAGTCAGAAGGAGCTTAAGGAGGCGAAAAAATCATGCTACGATGCGAGCAGATCGGGCTGAGGAGCGTGCATCTCATCTGAAGGGCATCGTGAGAGACATGATGTCGACGCTCAGTGCATATTTTGGAGTCACGGACTTCAAGGATATGTTGGCCCGCATTTCAGCTCCAGCTTCGACTCTAGCTCCAACTCCAGCTCCAGCTCCGGCTCTGGCTCCGACTTTCGGTGACGACAATGACGATGATGATGTAGATTTAGGAGACTTTTGATGTATTTTATTTTTTAAAAAAATATTATAATAAATTTTATTCAATAATAAAGTTTTAGCATTTTAAAATATTTTTTATGTTTATTATATTTTTTTATATTATATATCTATATTTATCAGCTAAAATATATAAAAAAATAAAAATTTTATTTTTTTTAATTATTCAAGATCTACGACAGCGATTTTATAACTGCTGTCATATCCATGCCAACTGCTGCCATAGGTTCCTGGTGTAAATGATGCCAACCGTTGTATTAAATTTATGACAGCGGTTAAGAAATCGCTGCTATAGATAGCCTATTGTAGCAGTTTAGCAGTGGTTTATAAACCGCTGCAATAGGCTATCTATGGCAGCGGTTCTAACAACTGCTACAACAACCACTACCATGTAGCTACGGTGACGACCGCAGTAGCAACAGTTAGAAAACTGCTGCCATAGCCTATGGTAGCGATTTTTTGGGCTATGACAATGGTTACGAACCGCTGCCGTAGCCCTTTTTTATAGTAGTGGAAGTATGCAGAAGGAGAGATAGAGAGGAGCACAGTAGGTGGGTGAGGATTTGGATTGCCGGCTGATAAGAGCATGATGTTGCCATTATGATACCATATTTATTAGTTTTATTCTGACTTCTTAAAATAATTAAAAACACGTAGATAGTAGTAAGTCGGATCGAATCTATAGAGAAGGCAGTATTTTAATTTTAAAATTTTTAATTTTATAAAAAAAGAAAGAAAGATTTAAAAATAAAATTAAAATCTAAAAATAAAAATTAAAATTACATAAAATTAAATAATAAAAATTTAAATTATATGAAAATAAACTTTGGATACTAAGATCTACTACCTAGATCTTAACATCTATTTGCAATAAAATAAAATTTATAATTAAAATAAATAGCAATAATTAAATTTATAATTAAAAATAAAAAACTAAAATTTAAATAGTAGAAAAATAAAATTTATATTAATTTAAAGTTTAGATTTAAATATATGAAATTTAAAAAGAATAGAAAAAATATAAATTAAAAATAAGCTAATCTTGATTTTGGATCGGTATTGATGTTGAGATGATGTAAAAGTCCAGCTCTTCCTCTTGGCACCGTCTGTCTTGAAGCAATCTTGAATTTCAAGCATGGCTCTATCCTATACCATCACCTTCTCTTTGATCAAATATACTTGATTTTGAAAGCCTAGTGGCCTTTAAATAGAGTGTTGGAGAGCTTACACCTTTGCTGCTAGGCATTATAGGACTAAAAAGGAGTTTTGGTTGGCATATATAGAGAAATTTCAAGAAAAAATAGATTAAAATAGTCCCTGGATGCATCCTGCAGTTGAGTTTTGTGAATTCTGACCGTCAGATGACAATCCAAGGATTCAAAAATCACCTAAAAACTTGTTTAATCAGCCCAATTTTAGTCGAAATAAGTTCTAGCCGTCTCTGAAAAATCTAGGCCGTCGAATCAATGCCTGAGTGTTTGAATCGCTGTCGGGAGTGTCGTCAACCGTCGAATCAACATCGGAAGCTTCCAGAACCATCGGATGGCATTCAGAAAGCTAAGGAAATTAGAATCAAAATGAGAAAATACAGGAGCCGTTAGATCTAGAGTGGCAACAACCACAACCGCACGATGGTGCTGCTACTGTTTTCATGGACCGCATAGATCGGCTGCACCATAGACCTAGACCAATCACCATGCGCCTTTGCATGTGAATTTATCATTTTGCCCCCATAAGCCATTTGAGTTTTTTCATGAAACCTTTAAGGATTTAGGTCTGCCATGTGGCGATCGATGATTCACCATATTTTGCTGAGCTGGCAATTTGCGCCTGATTTTGTGGATCGATCAGTCGATTTACTGTGCACTAGTGGGTCTAATGGGTTCGCGAGCTAGCAGGCTGGCTTCTCAAGCTAGCCCGGCTAGTTGGCACACCGACTGGGCCTGTCATGCCGGCTAAGCTAGGTGTGGTGGCTTAGCTGAGCCGATTTCTTTTTTTTCTTAATTTTTTTGAAAATTCATATCGGATCCATTTTAAGTTGGATTTACTCCAAATTTATTTCGTTATGATCAGAAAAATAAGCTCTTTCTATTGATTAATATATTTTCTAAAATAAATAAATAAAAATATTTAATTTTTAAAAATAAAAATAAATTAATTAATAAATTAATATTTTTATTAGTGTATTTATAGTACTTATCATCAGTGGAAGAGAGGAGCTCAAGAGATGAGGACCAATTTAACCTGTCGTCGCATCACATTCAATACGTGCTTTCTCTCCATTGCTTTTTTTTTTTTTTTTTTTTTTTTTTTTTTTTTTTGCTAGGTTAGCTACCTTTAGGGAGAGCCTTGAGATGCGCATCGATACAATGGATGGAGACCTGATCGAATAAAAGCTGAAATATGATCAATCGGAGGAGAGTCTCTCTCTCTCTCTATATATATATACACACACACACACACACACACACACGAATCATATTGCAGTATAAGATTAGGTGTGCTTCCACCGCGTCCTTGAACTCCTGCTTCAAGAAAAGCATGCATTACATATAAGCCAGAGCGTCATTAAAAGTGCTCGTAACCATAATTCCTTTTGTATCTTTATGTATGTCACCCTTTTTTCCTTAAAACATTTTGAAAGTGATGTTTTCCTATCTTTTTCACTGTACTTTTTTACTTTTGGATGAAAAGGGAGGCAAAAACAGCCACGGCAGTCTTAATTTAGATAAAGAAAGGTGTGAACAAATATGTGGATTAATGGGGGTGATACCACCCTTCCGCATTAATTTTTAATAGTGGGACTTTTATTTTGCATGCTCTTAGAAAGAAAATGGTGAATATTTTCATGAGTTATATATCGTCAAGATAGAGGATATTAAGTAGACATGAAAGTCACTTGGTACAAGTGTGCTATTATCCATATAGAGATAGATGATTTTTGAGAAATCAATCATTTTCAAGAAATTGCTAACCTTATTATGATGCTAATTTATGTTAATGTATAAGTATTAGCTTGACCATTGCCAAGGTAATTAAAGAGTTTTAAGGTGTGCAAGTTGTGTATTAATCGCTTTGGCAACTATATGCTTAATATAAGGATATTAATACCTAGATCCTGCCATTTTTCTTTAGTTATTCATAATTTGTTTTGCTGATCATCAAGAAAAGCTTCTAATTGAAACATTTTTTTCATTTCTTCCTTCGTCTAGCATTCTAAACCTTTCATGTCGGATCATTGTAAAGCAACTTGTCTACGATTGCCAGCTGATTGGAGAAACCACCTACTCTGATAAAGAATCATTTGATGTATGTGTGATGTGCTCTTACACTTGCAGGAAAGAGTTTTATTTACTTTCTGCTCACATAAAAGCTTCCCACCTTTTTACAATTGATGATCGTGGATTTGTTATGGTGTGAATTTCTAGAAGAATAAGCTTTCTACAAGATCAAGAAATCTTTATAAATGTGTAATTGATTAGATCAATTTTCATAAAAAAATGATTTCGATCAGAGAAAATTGGCGTCTAAACACACTGACGTACACAAATTGACATGATGGAATGACCGACGGTGTTATCCAAGTTAAAAAACAATGGTAGTCTGAGTTTCATTTACGTTCTTTCCAGAAAAATAATAAAAATATGGATAAGTTTTAGTATATAATTCACAGAGATGTTACTATTCAGTCTAAACATTGGATGGCTTCGAGAAACAAAAACGGTGCAGTTACAAGTATTATAGTTCAAAACACAAAGCAATGTGGCGTAGCTGATGAAAATATAGGACGCGCAGACACCATAGCAGTGTTGCAAGTTTAATTTGCGGATGTCGTTGGAGTTAATACCCCAAGTTTGTGCCCTAGGGCCAAGGGGAGGCTGACGGGAGTGCTGACAACCAACATTAGTTACTTGGAGCATGAGATTCTAATGATCTTACAATTAACATACAAATGTTGCTTTTCGTAGCAAATTCTGAATATTATCCTGATGAACATATGGTTTGTGTACTTTCACAATGCCTGCCTCTCTGATTTTTCTCCTGAAGTGCGTTTTCACCAATTGCGAGTACAGCAATAAAATGGCATGGACCGGGCTTAGTGACATTAATGTGAATTTTTGCTTTTGCGCGCTGCCCGAGCAAGAAGACTACCTGCCGAGTTTGCCTCATTTTTTTTTTATAAAAAGGATAGCACTCCTAGAAAATCAGGCCGCGTATTCCATAGACTCATCTGAGTGCAAACTTACAAACAAAAATTGTGTTGGAACATTCGGTTGCCAACCACACACAAAAAAATTACTCTCGAAAATTAAATCCACAAGAAACCATAGCATCAGGCCTTACCTGCTGAATTTGATTTGGCATCAATATTGAGAAACATTCAGTACAGCAAGACATCAAGGACATCGTTTGGTTTGATATTATTATTAAGGTGCCCAGAAAATTAGACAGGCGAACATGGTGGCTCGAAGAGAGGGGGACAAAAGAATGCCCCCCGATGCCAATTCAACAGCACAGCCTTGCGATCTTTACTTAAACTGTCCCACTGGGAGGAAGGGGAGGGGGCGGGGGGGGGGGGTGTGGCGGGGGGCGTTCCGGGGGGTTGGTTTCGTCTCCTAAGAAAACAGAAAAGCAATTTGGATCATAAAAACGTTCAGTTCCTAACTCAAAAGGGTAAATTTTGAGGGCACCATTAAATTGGACACGTCAATATTTGTTTACAGGCGCACAAAAAAAAAAAAAAAAAAAGAGTTTAAAACTAAGTTCAAGTCTATATATAACACAAGTACACATCTCTTTACATGGAAAGAAAAAAAAAAAAATTGGAACAGCCACCGTGTTTCACCAGCCACCTAAATGCTTTTGATAGATATTACAAGCAATTTTAGGCTGCATGGATGCACCATTCAGCAACGAGTTGGATCTTAATCATTTGTACATAACATCAGAGAGCGCACGCGCACAAGCACATGCACGCACGCACGGAGAGAGAGAAACCACACAAACAGCTATAAAAGAAAAACCCTATACATTTCTATCACCTTGTTAGTCAAGCTTATACATCATATACAGGTAAGCGCTCCTCGATGGAGACACGGCATATGGGGCATTTCTTACACTTCTCAGAGCAAGGCCTGCATGATATCAACAAAAGACAATATAGGATACAAATAGGACAACCAAATTCGTAAGTCCCAGTTTCAATTTGTAAACAAATTAGCAGAAAAGGGTCAAGTCTGGGTCAGGTGTGGTTCCAAAGACAGCCATATTATATGCAAATCAGATACCAATATTTGTTGGATGTGGCTACGAAACATATCAAATACTTATTTTAACTAGCCTATAAGAATACTTTGATGAAGCTCAACTCTAGTGGTTTTTCTTTCCTTTTGGTTTGGGATGGGGCGTTGATGTTGCGGATTTTTTTTTTTGGGGGGGGTTTAAGGGGGAACCATGGGCACGAGGGGATCAGTGCAATTCATCGAGTTCGTGTGATACACAGTGCAGTTGTGTGAAGCATCAGTATTGCATGACACATGGCAATGGAACATTTTTTTTTTTTCATACCGAGGATGGTCCTGAAGCATATTCCTTTCAAAAAAAAAAAAAAAACTGGATAAGTCTTTGTACCTGGAATATTTTTTTGAATACCTCCAGGATAAGAGAGACAGAATTCTTTTTTTTTTTTTTTTGTTTTTTTTCCTTTCTTTGATGAATATTGACATGTTAACATAGACATGATGGTTGCTTTTAAAGTTCACCATGTTAATGTTGTCTTATGGAGTATATATTGCAATTTATATGTTTGAAGTTGACTGGATGACTGAGTTTGCGGATGTCATCATTATTATCCCTTATCGACGTCCAAGAGTCATAAAGAAAACCCAACCATTTCAAAGGTTTTTTTTTTTTTTTTTTTTTTTTGATATATATAACTTGCAGGTAGATTGTCAAAGCTGCAGGAATTACCAGGGCAAGATCTGAGGAGACCAAAGGGTTTAACGACACAAAGATCTACAAGTTCTCAAAAGAACATGGCTTCTCAAGGCCATTGAGGTTGCTAGGATGGTGCTAGAGTGAGGTTATGTTAAAGCCACAGGTTGCTAGATAGCAAGAGGGGAGAAGAGAGAAGTGAGTGGCAAGAAGAGAGGAGAAAGGCATAGCAGAAGAGGATCCAAGCATGTGGTTTGCCATCTCCACACGATGCAAAGACAGCCGGAGAGGAGGGGAAAATGTGCTGATCAGGAAAAAAAAAACAGAGAAATTAATAAAAAAAGGGAGCATGGAAGTTGGATGTAGGAATTTTAGATAACCGAAATTATTCTAACACAGGAAACATAATATATATCAATTTATTTACTATCATATAATGCATATATATTTAATATTTTTGATCGATTGGACCACTAAATAGGGTAGGGTAGGGCAGGCCACAACCATTGCATACCCGAGTTGCATCTATTTCCATCCTTAAATCCTAAACCAAAGTCCAGATGTACTCTAAATGATTATCTTGTGTAAGGCCCAGCCTAATAGGCCTCAAGCCTAAGGCAACCCATTTCTAGCCCTAAAGACCACAGGCAAATGCAAGAAGAAACGTGATATATGGCAGATTAAAGCAAATGAACATACTTGCAAAGTGTGCGGTGCCGGCAAGGAAGGAGGACCATGCATATTTCTCCCTCAAAGCAAACCCTACACAGGATCTTTTCCTGACAACAAGTGACAAGAAATTCATAAGCACCAGAGTCTCTGAGACAAAATTCTAGGAATTTAACAGAGAAGATTGCGTAATAAAATGTGCAAGGTCAAGATTTTAACTAAACAGAAGGAAGAAAAATAAAGGAACTAAACAGAGATGGGTTGACTTCAGCAACATAATGCAAAGTAGCTGGGCAGACACGGACAACTTCTCAAAAATAAAAAATGCAGGCAACATTGAAAGCATACCTGTAGTAGGAAAATACACGACAATATATAACCTGAAATTTCATTCCATGTCTTTAGTCTTGGTCATATATAACCTGAAACCCTTTACATTGTGATGCACTTATGATTAACTCCAACCTTGGTTTCATCAACTTAAACTATATCAACCACAAATAGCATGCACCAAGGAACATTGTCCTAGATATGCCAAGAAAGCTTACCCAAAAAGGTAAGAACTTAAAGCAAATCCTTGGTGTAAACCTAATGTGACTGAAAGCTTGCTAGTATTAGCACTGGTAGTTCTTACACTAATAACTACTCCATTATTCATGTCCTTGATCATGTTAATATAAATAGTGGAGACTCATTTCCTTCTAACATCTATCATAAGACTTCTCTAGGGGCTACCTGTTTACACTGCCATATCCAAACTGACAATGGTATTCCAAAGGCCGATTAAATAATAAGCCTCAGAAGGCCCTCGAGAATAGATCAAGGAGTAGGTCTTCAAGCAGGTTACGCAGGCTAAGGGAATAGACCAAAATATCTAGGGTGTAGGCTGAGTGGTTCTAGCGTAGATCGAGAGAAACAAAAGCTATCAGCCTACGATGAGAACTTTAGTAGAGCAGAGTCCAAGGATGGTGGTTGCCACATCCATGATAGGGGAGGATAATCAAACTACCAAAGAAGTGAGAAGAGAAGAATAGTGGCACTACCTACTATGCATGGGAATAGTATGCCACATGGCATACTAGCAAGAAAAAATGACAAAACTAATTGATGGCATCCATCTTACTGCTACCTAGGGCATGAATGTAGTAGTAGCACTACCTACAGCAATGGTGGCCCAACCAGCACACAATAGAAAGAACAAGTGTCAAGGTAGTTAAGGAGGGTCACTTATAAATATCCTATTGTGATGCTATAAGTAGAGCGCCCTTCAACGCATCAACGAATCCAATTTATCTTTAACTATCTTTACTTTATCTTTATTTCTCCTCACTCATAGTTTACCAATAGAACTCTATCCTTAGGAATAACAGTAATACTAGATTACTTCAATATTGCCCCAGCAACACCCTATCCTATTCTATCCATCTTCTTTCGAATGGGCGAAGTGATAGCAACGAAAATCCTGAGGTCAAGGCATCTAGAGCCATGCTACTTTCATCATCTTCCTTCGATCATCCTATTTCCAGCTATTCCAAAGTCGATCGTACATCCATGCATCTACCCTCGCCTTACCACTAGCTTTGTGATCCCATCTCTATGGTGAAGAGAGACACTATCATATGCACTCTCTAAATCAATAAAAACCATATGAATATCTTATCTCTTTTCTTTATATTTCACCATTAACCTCTGAAAGAGAAAAATAGCTTCCAAAGTCAACCTTCTATTGCATAAAACTAAATTGATTTTTTAATATTTTTGTATCACACCTCAATCTATGCCCTATCACCCTCCCCCGAAATTTCATAAAATAGCTTATCGGTCTAATACTATGATAGCTAGAATAATTTTGAATATCACATTTATTATTATAAATCGGTAATATAGCACCCTTCCTTTATCCATCAGGCATTTTCTTGGACTTAAAATCTTTTTAAACAAATTAGTCAAACAAGTTACTCCAAAATCACCTAAACCCATCCAGACCTCCATCAAAATTCAATCAGGTTCAACAACTTTTGCTATTTTTAATTTTTCACGGCCTCCTTTACCTCAGACACTCTATTTTTACATGTATACATAACATTTCCATCCTCAATGAAACTAATAGGATATTCTAAATTGTTTACATGACTTTCATTGAATAACTCATCAAATAATGCCTCCATCTTCCTTTGATCTCATCTTCCTTAATCTTTTTTTTTTTTTTTTTCGATTTTCATCTTCGATGCATTTAACCTAAGTCAAATCTCTAGTTTTTCCCTATCTTAATCTTGCAATCTTATAATCATATTCCCCCCCCCCACCCACCCACTTAGTTTCTTACAATATAACTCTTCATACTGTTTGAATCTAGCCTCTCATACCACCATCTTAGCTTTTTTTTTCTCAGCCATCTTATTGCTTTCATATGCTTCTCTATTCCTACATTTAGGTAGTCTTCTATAGCATTTTCTTAGCCTCAATCGCCAATTGAACTCTCTCATTCCACCACCAAATTTTCATCATCTTTTTCCTTCAATTCTACTAATACCTGTATATAGCCACTTTTTTAATATTGTTAGCCATCTCCTCCTACATGGCATTGGTTTTCCCATCTAGATCCCATTTTCTTTCTTTCAACATTCTATCCTTACAAGCCATTTGCTTCTCTCATCACAAATTCCACCACCTAGTCCTGGGGTTCTTAAGTCCTCTTCCATTTCCTAATACGCATCCAAAATTACCAATCTACATGGGGTGGTTAAATTCTCATCCAGTATAATTTTACAATTTTTACACAAAACTCGTTTACTCTATCTAGTAAGGAAGAAATCTATTTAACTAGTATTATACCCACTTTTAGAAGTTATCAAGTGAGAGTCCTTTTCTTCAAGGGTCCATTCTTTTGCAGGTAAAAAATTTACCTAAAAATCTGTATTTTCCTAGATAAATATTTCCCGGGCAACATTTAGATAAGTAAATAATTTATCTATGTTCTTTTGTACATAGGAAAGTTGCTCCGAAACATGTTACCCATGTTCTTTTGCATTACTACTTTCCTAGGTAAGTTGTTTAAATTTATTTATATTTTCCATGATACCCACTTATGCTTTTTAGATTTGGAGAAAGTGGATGACTGAATTATTGAGTATTGAATGATGGGGATATTGGAAATGAAGATAGGACATTTGATATAAAATTAAATGCGTACTTTACTGGCTACTGGGAAAATGATTTAGCCACCCCCTAGGTGGATAAGGCTTTTTTCCATTTCATAGGTAAATGCTACCCAAAGGAAAGTAACTTTCCCATCTTGAAAAATATGAGAACATGGGTAAGTTGGTCAATGGGAAAGTAGACCAACTTACCCATCATATTTACCCACAAAAGAACGGGCCCTAAAAAAAAGGTGCTAGTGAATACTAGGTCATATGCCATCATAAACTCCGAAATGGCATTTTCTTCCTCGTTTCTATCTCCGAAACTGCAACCTCCATGCACCCTTTAAAAATCTACATTACATTTTCCCACATGTCCATTCAAATCTCCTCGGATAAATATCTTTTCTCCACTAGGAATCCATCAGAATTTTACATGTTTGAGCTTGTTCCTATATGGATTTGTCATGAATCAGACATTTTTACAGCCCATATCAAGACTAGAATTTGTATGTTGAGTGTTTAAAGAGCAGTTCTTCCATATTGGAAGCTAATATCAAATATTTACCCATTTTAAGTGGTTAATATCATTAGGGCCACATTTTAAATAATAGAAAAGCCTCAGAAAGACATTAGATTAGTCTGGTGAAGGAAAATGTGTAAGATCAAATGCAAGAAGATCAATACATGGAAAAAGTCCATTCAAACATAGTCAGGCTAACAGAGCACTCGAGGGAAATGGACAATATGCTAAGATACCCATAGACTAAAAAAAAAACAAACACCGAACAACAAGAAATAGTGTTTTGGGGGGCTCTTTACTTATCAATCAGTCTCATTAAGCAACAACTGTATAATCTGTGAAACAAGTTTTATGAAAGCAGGGGAAGCGGTTATTCCTAAATTCATATTTAAAATGTATAGCCTGTCAATTTTTCCAAAACAACAGGTTTTCAGTTTAAAGCAACCAAACAAATGTTTTCATAAAACTCATTCACTTTTGGTTTGATGTGAACTTGCTTAATCAGAACTTGAAAACAAAATAGCTTTCCAAATTCTATGATACAAGGGGACCATAGCAGATCAGATTCCATAGCAGCGAAAAGTAATTAATTCCATAAACTTCTACTCAGGCTTAGAAACATTACATGTTGGAGCCTTTCATACTCTTGCTGGCTATACTTTGTGATTTCAGATTGTTCTCCCAAAGCTGCTTGTAATCTCCAAACCTGATTTGAAAGAAATAGTGGAAATAAAAATAAAATAAGTTTTTGAAAAGAATGTAGTATGTCAAAATAACACAATGGCAAGCCATAAGCTGCAGATATGCACCTCTTCAGCAAGATCCTTCTTAGGCATTTTCTTCACCAACTCAGGTGAGTAACCACAGAAAGTGTTATACCTGCATACCAACATTGGATAAACATCAGAGAGACACTAACTACTACAAGTGGCTCTGGTATTACATAATCTGTAGATCCACAGAGATCAGGACCGCCCCTCCCCAATAAATGATAATAATAATAATAAAAGAATAGCTGTCTGTTGCCCGATTTTGGCATGAGCATCGGATGTAGAGGGAGACAGATCCAGGATATTTTCTCGATGCAGGTTTGGGGGAGGTTGACAAACTTCAGTATCAAAAACAATCAAATTCATCTATCAACTCATAGTCAAGCATGGATGAGATATTGCCTCGAAATGAAGCTAGTTTTTGAATCGAATACTTGTGATCTTGCTTTAGGGAATCAACAGAGAATTAAGCATAAACCATACATGAATGTATGTTAAGGAGAATGGACACAATTTTTATTGGTTTGGGCACAAACATGTTAGGCACGATCAAGTACCAAATAGCATGATTGCATGAAAGTAGCCTAGTCTTAGGTTGGTAGGCCCAGTTTCACCACTCATATGTGGTCTGAGAAATATACTTTGGTCTGTGAGACCAAGATTTTAAAATATATGGAGCCTTCCCATGCCTCATTATCTGCAAACCAAGTCCAAATTGCTTGTATAATGCTGGATTGAACCCCAATTGCTTGGCACCTAGTTGGATTTCTGTAAGGGAGGAAGGTTTTAACCACTGGTAGACCAGTGGGACATCCCACCATACTGAGTGTTGGGACAAGCCATTGTCTCGAGAGTCGGGACAAGACAAGTTAAGAAATGAACAAGGATGGGGCAGGACATCCACCATCCTGACTTTTACATGTTGAAATGTGGGGCTTCCCATTCTATGAAAAAATCAGGATGGTTCCATCCGGTGATATTTAAAACCTTGGTGTAAAGCACTTTCGCATGATTAAAAAAAACTGAAAAAAAGGTTCATAATTATCCCACTCGGTACTAAGCAATTCAGACCCAATTCAAGCTTGATCCACCCTAATGTCATGCATACATGCAGTTCAGACTCGCTCACAAATACCAAAGAGTAGGGTGGCAAAGATTGACCCAACTCGAAACCTAATCCAATCCTATCCTATTTGGACCATGTTTGTGCCATGTGGTTTTCTATTGGATTGAGCACAGGTCATATTTTTCAAGTCAAAGTTTAAGTTGGTCCCCAGGCTAGGTATGGGTTAGTAGAGCTTTGACCAAACAAGGGTAACAAGGGTAGAGTTCTATTTAAGATAGTTTAGGTAGGATTGAACCATGACCTTCAGCAAGGATTTATTAAGAGATTGGTCTTTCCCAATAGTAGCTATTTAATTCATCTTGAAAATGAGTCATTAAGAGTTGTAAGGACAGGGTTAGACATAGTAGGTTGTGTTCAAGGACTGAGCCTTGCAAGTTAGACTATGGTATGCGTTAAATTGGTCAAATTGGGCCACAAGCATCGACCAAGAATTGACCCATGGTGAGATGGGTCAAAGGGTTTCAACCTGATTTTGGGTTGGGTTGAGTGTGGGTCAAGTTTTCATATATTGTTGGTCCTACTGTGACCCAAATGGACTTCACCTATTGCCATCCCTACCACCACATATCAAGGCCGCCAATTATAAGTTCAAGATTGATAGGGAGCCATTATACCTGATATTTTTGGTAGTCATATTGATTATAGTGGATAAGTATGGAAAGAATATATATTAGAAACTAAATTACAAGCTCAAAAATTTTGATATTTTACTGCCAACATAGAACTTGAAATTTCGTAGAGATCATAACACACCCCCAATGAAGGCTCTGCCATTGCTTAGAGATGTGGTGTCATATTTTGTGAACTTCAAGAACTAGAATTTCTTGACACTATATATGAGTATGAAATCCATCAGTGGAAAGAACAAGTTTGAGATCCCTGCCCGCTAGGACCATCTATGAAATAGACAAACAAGTTCAAACATCTTAAATAGTTTTCTCCATTAGGTTGTCAATCTTAGCATTTAAGATACTGGTTTCTAACTATATTACTCCCCCAGTTTAATCTTTTTGTAATCACAGATCCTTGGTAACCAGCATTTACGATTAATACAATTTAGGTGACCTTACTATTTTCTTCTAAAAGTTCCATGCCAAGTCTGAATGGTATCAAACAATCTCATAGTACAACCACTATTTACTCTTTAAAAGCTTAGAAACTAAACTCGTTATTCTAGCTATTCTACTTTATTTTATAATTCTCCTATTGAAACTAGGGCTTTCCATACTATCCATACGTTCCTTCTGGGCTGCACATTGCCCTAGATCAACTTGAGAACCAAACCAAACAGGCCCCACTGGGTCTTATTGTTTGCGCCTGCATAGAAATAATTCAGGCTTAAATTCTGTGATTTTGTAAACCTGACTGGGCAAGTTAAATTCTAGATCAAGGGTTGTGTACACCAATCTAACTAAAACTAAAAGGATCCTAATAAGCATGACAAGTATCATAATTATAACGAGGTTAAAATCTAAAAATACTAGTTGTTCATTTACGTTGATCATTACTCATTCTTAATGGGTCCTCTTGAGCACATCATTTTGCTGAATTTTTCAAAAAAAAAAAAAAGCATCTAGGTTATCTGAGAACCAAGGGAACCAAGTTAACCATTATTCAATTTAGTTTAATGCCATTTGGTCTGGTTTTAATTGCAAGAATTGGAGCCCAATTAGGATAAGCTAGTTCTTGATGGACAAGAAACTTTAACCAACCAAATCTTGTGCACTGCTTGTTACTTCATCTCTACCAAGAGCAACTTTACTTTAACTGAATCATCAACACAATCAATACTTTCACCCATGGTATAAAACGCCATACCAGACCACCAATTTGTCAGTAATATTGTACGGTAACGACCACAAAATGGAATAGTTCATGGTCCCGGTATGGTATTTGGCACAAGCTGGTGTGAACTCGTCCTTACCAAGCAAAACTACCCAAAATAGCTTGATTCCAAGTGATTCAACCTAGTAAGGGCCTCATACTGATCTGGGGCCTCAATAATTAAGGAAAAAAGGGCCTAACACACTTTCTTCCCTCTATTTCAAGGTAAGAGAGGAGAAAAGAGATTAAAGAGGGCAGGAGGAGTGGAAGGGTGAGCGGGATGTCCAATCCAACTATTTCCCTCTTCCTTTTTCATTTTTTTCTGTTACATCCTCTAGATGGGCTGAAATTAAAAAATATTGCAAAATCATGAAAAATTTGGTAGTTGGATATAAAACTAAATAGACGCATGTATGTTGCATTTCCAAATTTTAAATATAAATATTTTATATTTTAATGTTATTTAATTTAACATGTATTATGCAGTTACACTATTTTTTAGGCATGCAACATAAAAAATTAAAATGTACTTTATTTAAACATCAAAAACAACCTCACAAAACCCTGTTTTCCTCTCAAAACTAAAGAAAGAAAGCTTGGAAATCTTGAAAACAACCAGAAGAAAAAACATTGTTTGATGCACTAGTGCAGCTCCATACAATACGGTATATTACTGGTATGATATAGTACTAGCCTCCTATCCACACATATATGGTCTATCGTACCACCTAGTACCAGACATACCACATCATCCAGTACGGGGCATACCATACCATACTTAGTCTCATACAAGTTCGGTATCTAGTATCATACGGATATTCGCTACATCATCTTATACCATACCGAACCATCTACCAACCATAATAGGATGGTACCAGTATGGGATTTGATACCCAAATGGCGAAACTTGAGTATATAGTTCAGCATCAAGACTATGAATCTTGCTTTCATCACCCTTATAAATGAATAACCCCCCCGAACTTCAAATACTAGGCATTCACTTCACTCAGAGATTTCTAACTATATTTTTCCATCCATAATTTCAGCGTGCTTCACAAGCACTTTACCAATGATAAACATGAGCAACCAATAGTCACATTAATTAAATTAGTAGTATAGTCAATATTTTCACCACTCCTAGAAGCAAATCACCTCCTAACTCCAGAGTTTTAGCATTATCTTTACTTAGTAATTTCTGAATATACTATCCCAGTTTTCCATAAACCATTGTGGTTCATCACTTGATGAAGCAAAGAAAAGGGTTTAGAGGCTATGAAGAGGTTACAATCAAGTATGTAAGGATTTTTGCTGTCAGCTATTATTAGTTCACCTCCAATTACAATTTAGAACTACGTAGATGCAGCGATGCATACCCGGTGGCTTCAGCATGAAACAAGCGAGCTTGCTCTTCTTTGCTTCCTTCATCAATAGACCACCAACCCAGCAATCTGTGTTTCATAGCACAACATATGGCAAGCATGCGATAATAAACTATTATGATAATTCCCTATAAATATTTTTCCTGACAATGCATGTCTGTTGATAAGAGAGTAATTCTCATAATAA
>QRFJ01000072.1:955471-1012971 GCA_006176705.1 Cocos nucifera | reverse complement strand
CATAAAAAAATGATACTTTACCTCTGTAAAGATGCATTCCTGCACCATTCCCTATGCCAATTTGACTGTGAATAACAAAGCATCCATCATTACATCATCAAAAATTAGTCAACCTATTGCTCCAGTACCTACCATATGCTTCAAAAGACCATTGAACTTCATTTTTTTCAACCTTTTGCTCTTCCATTTGTATCTCATGGGCCCCTTCTTCATTGCTTTAGCCTACGAAGTACTGACACATGACTTACACTTATTGCACTTTGATGTCACTTTGTATTCATGGAAACTACATATAACATCATTTAGCACATGAAAACCTTGCAGCCATGGACAGTCGATTAATAGGAGTAAACAACTATGTATTCTGGTTGATCAGCCCATCTACTGATAGCAATATTGTGATATGTGGGTCCGCTTGACAAGCAAAACCCATACTCCAATTGTTAGCAAAATCTGATGTAAATAATGAGGCTTCAACATGCTCTTTATCCACTCTTGCTTTCCCAATGGCATCAGATCAAGAGAAAATATTATCTAATGTATTCTATAAATCATCAATTCACAGTTCATACTTCAATGACCTACTTCAAGAGCGCTCTTGAGATAGGAGCATATCAATCGGGACATACATGTAATCAAGTGGAACCTATAACTTTTAGTTGCTCAACTGTCAGTTTGATTAAAAGGATAAGCAGTAAATTCAGAAGATTCGCTTATGGCGTCAAATTATTAGCAAGACATTATTTCATCATTTTGCATGTGTAACTACCAAAAAAACACTGACAACTCTGTTGCAATGCATCAGCAACATCAGTTGAATCACTTCAGGGGGATCATCGTTGTTGTTGTTATCACCACTAACTAATTTATTAGATAAATTTGAAGAAAGTATCTTTTATCAAAAAGATATGAAGAAAGACTTGCATGATGATTCCAGAGTCTGCATGCAGCACCTCGCTCACATTTGCAACCTCATAGAATTAAATGCCACCACTCTGCCACATATAGGCTCCAAAAAGGCCATTCTCCATGGTAAATTTACTGAAAGGACATGCCTAAGCTCTATTACACAATCATTTTCCCACACAACCTCATGTTACAACATACATGTGGCTTATTTATTGGCACATTCTATCATCCACAGAGTACGAAGAGATTGATTAAATTATTTTTTTTCCTACTGAAACTTAAATGGGGTGGAAAAATAAAGGGAACATCTAGCATAGATCAGAGCAAAAATATATTTCAAAAGCTTTCCACACAATAACTAAATTCCATGACACAACAATAACTGATTCCAATGATTGCAGAAAATTATTGAACGCACAAATTTCTTCAACCATAAATCTGTATTAATGTAAATCACAAACATAATCAAGAATTAGGGACCTTTGTGCTTTAATTTTGCTTTTGAATTCCATTTTATGCTTCAAGTTGACAGCAATTTCCTACATAAAGATTTCATCGCAAACAGGGATCACCGACTCAGAACCAAACCTCGTGCCAGTCAGTCGGCAATATGAGTCAATAGGCCTCCATACCGGACCATACTAAACCCGAACTAACACTGAAACGAGGGATGAACTGAGGAGGAAAAGAAAGAGAAAAGGAGGGGGAAAGGAGGGAGAGGGAGGGATGGTAAGGAAGGCTGGTGGAGATGCCGGCAAAGGCCACTGGAGGGCTGCGAAGGCCGCCGGAGGGCTGACAAGGCCTCTCAGGCTCTCCGAACCTCTGCAAGAGAAAATGAGAATAGAGAAAGAGAGAGAAGGAAAAAAAGAGAAGATGAGGGAGGGGAAGGCGGCGGGGACGCCACCAAGTGGGCATCGGGTGGCTATCAGACGGCCCAAAACAGCCCCACCAACCCCACACTGGCCGCAAGCTGTTTTGAGACGTCTAGCAGTTACCCAACGGCCTCCACACCACCTTTCCCTCCCTTCTCTTCTCTCTCTTCCCCTCTCTCTCTATCTCTCTCTCTTCACATATCTCGTGGAACCCCGAAGGCCTCAGCAAGCCACCACCGGCATTTTCCTTTCCTTCCTCTCTCTCTCTCTCTCTCTCTCTCTCTCTCTCTCTCTCTCTCTCTCTCTCTCTCTCTCTTCCTCTCTTTCCTTCTCCCTCGCACCAGTTAGCTGCCGGTACAATTCAGCACGCTCGAAACTATTCGATTCGGGACGGTTCAGCAAACCATAATCTCAAACCCACTCAGGGTGAAGTTACCTTCACTAGGTATGTGCCATGTCCTATAAGGTTGACAACAAAATGAGGATTTGTTAGAGAAAATTCTAATTGGTAATTACTTTGAAGCAGAAAGCCATCTATCAATAGGATAAGATTTTTCATTGAACACAAGATAAAGCTATAGAAAACTTTAATATTTTTATGACTTTCTAAAGTAATTTTTTCTTGCATCTAAATATATATTTCAAAGTGATTTTTATCGTAAGTCTTAATTTTATTGCTAAAAGATATGCCTGATGAAATATCACAAAACAAGAACAATTTTCTAGATAAACAACCAAAACATGACGTAATTGAAGAAAGTGAGCCCAAGTCAATGTCATAAAAGAAAGTGACATCATTGTTCCATGTATGATGGTCAAGTGTCACCTGTGAATGTTTAATAATTAATATTAAAAAGAAATAGCTTCCTCAGGTCTACATACCTCTAAGCGCATACATAGCAAAACCTGGAAAGCTACAAGTGGAATTTTCATAATATGCCCTCCTATGTCTTGCAGACCACATAATCTATCCTGGTCATGATCCTCAATTGAAGGAAGCACAAGGCCACTACTCCAATCATGATATCTAATTGCTGTGGAGGAAGAGCTTGCTTCTGCATGATGTGGTCGTCTATGAATCATTGGATTGGACCACTTTGTACAAACGAGGAAAGCAAAGCACTCTGCAATTCTGTGTAGAGGGCTATGTCAAAAAGTTGCAATGGACATCATAAAGAAATGACTAATTATAGGAAAGCAAATGAATGCTACCCAAAATTTATAAATAGATCCCACCAGCCCAAAGCACCTACATCACCTGCAGTGCATTATGAATTGCCGTTACTAAGCTGTGTATTATATGTTAAAAAATTGGAGAATGTAATGGCACTATTTTTAAGTGGCATATCGAAAATTAGAAAGCATAATTTCCTGTTTCATTAATTTTGAGCAAATGGAGCAATACATTATAGCCTCCCTATACAGCTGCCACAAATCAATAAATCAGTAAACCAACAATTGATGCTTGACTACAATAATCATATCATGGAGATAATCAGAAGGGGTTGCATGTTGGTGATGCTAATGTGGTTCTCAACAAGAAAACTTTTGGTGGAGAACTGGTATCCGCACTAGTCTATGAGGGGTCTTGAATGGCCTAAGGATGTTCGGGTTAGCCAACTGCTTCATTAAGAGGGCTCCCTTGTTGAACTAAAACTAGTTAATAGCTATAAGCTTTCATGTGAGAAGAAAGAGTGGAGCCTATCATACCTAGCATAATCATATTACTGGACTTCTTACCACAATCTTTCCAACACAAGTTTGGATAAAATGCAGAAGCTAAAGCAACAGGATGATGACAGGATTGAAGAGCTTGGGAGCATAGGCATCATCAATCAAGAACAACTTGATTTGCCATCAGATTTGATGAGTCTCTTTCCCAGCGAGGTATCAATTTCAAGATGGACAATTTCTAGTAGAGGTGCACTAGTCACTAAAATGGCCAGCTTTAGTCCATTGCTGGCAATGAGATCCAGGCTCTCACTGCATCATATAAGGCTTGCTAAGTGTCAAAAGGTCATCATCACCATGGACTTGGTCCAATGTATTAATCTCATAAATTTTAAAAGTTTTCCTTCTTGTAGCAGTATCCCTTCTTGTTGAGACGCTAAGGTGATAAATTGTCGACATGATATTGATGGGTCATGGAATCAAAGCTATACAGTTAGGTTGACCTAGTACAACAAAATATAAATTATAGACAGAGAGCTTATTTTTACGCTCACATGCTAAGACTATGACCCCATGCTAGACTAGAAAAAAAAAACCTTCAAGACCCACGGGCATCTTGCTGAAAGACAAAGTTATGGAACTCATTAGGACCCGCTGCAAAATAAAAACTTCACTAAAACCACTCAACTTCACTAAAACCGCTCTGCTCCCCTTGGTGCTTTTATTGAAAACCTTTGCAAATCCACTTCTTCCTCTGCCTCTCCCTTGTCACAACAAACACCAACCCTAACCCCAAATCTAAAGCCCACAACTTTACATGGCCCACAATCCCAGCACTCCTACATCCAAGCAGGAGGCATTGCAAAAGCGAAGAGGCTATGCCTAGTGGCACGACAAACCTCCAGCTGACAGTCCAAGAACCCCTCTCTTCCAATAGCCTAGCCCACCTTCACTTTGTTTCCTTTATTTTAAACTCAAACATTTAATTTATGTAGGTAGGCATGGTGGATCCAGATTTATGTGGATTAAATGGGCTAGGTTTGGCTTTACTAGTTCCAACCCAATCTAAATGGGTAGTTCAGGCTAGAAGTTTTTAGAGCCAACATGAGGTGAAGCTTACCCAGCCAATTGCCAGCCTAGAAAATCTTCACCCACTGAGGATTACTTTCAACTTCTATCTGGCTGACCATAATTAGGAAGTAGAAAAATATAAAACATCAAGTGCACTTTGTACCTCTCTTCAAAGATGGAGGCACTAAGCAGGCAGTTTTCGATCCTTTTCCAATAAAGATACATTGATTCTGAGATCAGTCATTCAATTTCTTTTCAAAAATCCATTTTGTATATGCATTACATCATTACTTTTATGGGTTCTAAAACTAATTAAAACAAAACAACCGGACAGATCATCTCAACTAACAAAATCAGCTATCCGGTTAAAAAAAAATGAAAAGAGTACAAACAGATAGTTATCTCTTAGGGACAAGAAATCTTAGTTGACAAACCTCAAGACAAAAATTTACTTCAAATCAATTCTTCCGAGCTTGGATGTATTATTCCTCATCCAAAGCAATGGCAAAAATGTTCCTCTAAGTACATGATCAAAAGGACCTATAGCTCACCTTGAAAGTTAAAAGTACCATCCTAGGTATATGAGTCAGTCAATATCTTTTACAGGGATAACCATTAACATAACTACCTAAGCGTTGTTCAAGGTTGGCCTTTGGATAGTCCTTACTTGCCAATTACCCTGAATCCCTGATTAAGGGCTACATCAAGTATGATTGCAAATGTAAATAAATCCTTCTGCGTATTCCATCTATAGTAGCTTAAATCTTCATTCCATTTACCAGACCCTTTGACAGAAATTCAAGATGTCTTTATTGTCCAACATCTTGAACCCTATAATAGTGTTAGCATTATTACCTCATTAAATTTCTCTCTTTATTAATAAAGATAAGTTTTTTTTTTTTTTTTTTTTTTTTTTTGGTTTATGTTGAAGATAGATAAATTTATTAATACAGAAGATTTGCATACTTAAAGCATGCCACTCCCTGTTAATGCAGCTGAGATGTGCCACCATTGATGATTCACCAAAAAATGAACAAGCTCACATGGCATCTCACTGCCATTAATCTAAGTAATGATCAAGAACTATTCTATGCTCATTCCTTGGGACAAATTCAAATAAGGTATAAGCACGTCGTGAGGCAAGCAAAAAAATCAGTTTTAACTAATCTTCGACGAGTAAATTCTATTTAAGGATGAAGCTGCACCCTGAAAAACTTGAAACATGTAGAGCTGCATCATAGTCCAATTGGATCTATGTCATTTTTCATTCTTGTCTCATCAAATCTGTTGAGTGGGAAGTGGCAAATTGTTCATATTTATTATCAGAATGATATGCTTTCTTGAATCTACTCTTACCAAGATTAAAGACCCAGTACCATAAGCCACCCAGTTTAATCTTAGGTCAGTACAGTTTTGGAAAGGACCAAGATGGACCGAAACAAGCACTAACAACAAGAATGAAGAGAAAATTGTTTTAAAAAAAAAAAAAAAAAAAAAATCTTGGGATGCGAGGTCATCCCAAATGTCAGAATGAGACCATCCAGTCCATCTTGGCTGGTACCAACAAAGATGGTTGGGATGTTCCGATACATGAGAGAATTGGAGTGGCGGGTGCATCCCAGATACTGTTCTCTCATCAAAATGGTACAGTGGTAATAGGACACATCAAAACATACCACGACCGAAATCCTTGCCCTGTATAGTTGCTAGGGTTTGCAATGGGCTAAATCATGCCCAAGCCCATCGAGCTTGGCCAACTTAGGGCCGGGCCAAGCTATTTAAAGTAGACCATAGGTTTGGGCCTCACATCTAAGTCCATATTGATGTTGCACTTCATTTGGCTGGGCCATGTCAGACCCAGGCCCAATCCCTAGCCCATAGCTATTTAGAACTCTGCCAAACCCGTTTACTTCTCCTCGGCCCTCTGCTTCCACTCTATACTATTCAAGACCTAACCCTAAGGGTGGATCCTTCCCCTACGCTGTCTTGTATTTTCTGATCGTTGTCAATCATTATCAGAGAAGCCAGCACCAGCAGTTATCATGAATCAGGCAACCTTGGAACAACCAGTGTTACATGTGGAGAAACAGCCAGTTGGGGGACGAGGCAGCAATGAGGTGGCAAGAAGTGACAAGGATCATGCAGCACATCAATGGGCAAAGGCTATGCGGAGGGCAATGAATGGGGATGGGGACATAATGGTGCTGATCTCCATGTTGCCTTCTCTGTCCACCCTGCCGACCACCACAAGCACTCGGCCCTTGACTTCTGCCACAACTACAAGTCTACAAGCTTTTGGCACACCTCTCTCTAGGGTTTGGCCATTCAATTCAATGGTTCTAATGAAATGTCACTTGCTTGATCACCATTTAATCAAGATTGGACAGTCATCGAGTTTTCTGTGCTATTAATTTATTAATAATAATGACAGCTCCGGCGGAGGGTTTAGGTATTGCATCTCAATGAATGAGCTTAAATTGGGGGTCATATATACATTGGACTAGGCCATAAATTGGGCCTGGGCCCAGCCTCGACCTAACAAGCTTTATTTTAGTGAGCCTACACAAAGCCTGGGCAGACATAATCAAATGGGCTAGGCTTGGACCTAAGACAGGCCAGTCAAAGACTGATGCATTAGCAACTCAAATGAGTATGGGCACAGTAGCAAGATAACTAGTCATTTTGCCCGAAGTTGACTTTATCATAAAGAACATACATGAAAAGGGCCACAAGCACATGAATATTTTCAAAGCTCATGAAAACACAAAATGTCATTGTTGTGTTTCAAAAATGGAAAATGCATAGTAGGAGAAATATCAATTAAAGCATCCAAATAGTTGCATGTAATATAACTTCTAAAACTGTAGCAAAGATAAAAATTTTACCACTTATCTTAAGAAGTGTGAATGTTGTAGCAGCTATCATGAACACCATGGAGATCGCAACCCAAAAGTGCTAATAAGACAGAGTGTTTATTTAGCATAATAAGCTTCAGAAAGTATACAACGAGCAAGAGATGCAATATAAAAATATTTGGATCATAAACATTCTATAATTGAAACATAGTGCATAGCAATAGCATATCAAGTTAAAAAGTTAGTTCAAACATGATCATCTAAGAAAAATTTGTTCTCAATCACTGACAGCAAGTCTATCAAATGAGGCAAAAATTCAGTAGTCTATGTGGGATTAAACAACACAATTTTCTTTAATGGAAAACTTTATCCATTAAAAACTTGTAAGAGACTGTCTTGGCAAAAACAGGAGAATAGGATCTGTTGCTGGGAATAAATCTATGAAGCTTATACAAGAACCATATTTTCCAGGGACATTTTTGTGGAAATATGTAGACTTAATAACATGCCATGCAAAGTTGGGATCAGAACCATATGATAGCAACAAAGTGTAAGATTAAGAAAATTGGCATGTCAAAGAAATACTAGATATCCTTCTGTTTGTGTTAAATATGATTCTGGTTATTTGTTTCAGATGCAGTGAATGTTGATATCCATGTCCTAACTGCATGTTATTTGCTGTTAACATATTGTTGGCTGAGATGAAAGGCCAACACTGATATGAAAGATAGTTCTAAATTTTAAAAAAAAAGAAAGAAAGAAAGAAAAACACTTGAACCATTGAAAGATTTGAGAGCTATGCATACCTATGCCTTCCCCCCATCAAGACCATTCTAGCCTAAGAACTAGTATCCAGATGTCCATTGGAAGAACTGCATATGCCTGGCTAAAATTCATAGATTAGGCTGGTTCAAGCTGATTCCAGAAAATTGGGCAAATTCAGGACAACACATGCTAAAAGAGAATGTTCACTTTTCAAAAACTAGCATTTTAAAAATTCTTCAGAATGGGACTGATTTAATTATAGCAGTTATGTATATCAAACCTTGTTGTCTACCCTCTTCATTAGACTTTTCCCAAGTCTATATCAATTTCAGAGGGTCATTTCTTGATTTGTGACCATAAACCACAGAATAAAGTAAGCATCACCACATGCCAGCCAGACATCTAGGTTTCTACATGGATTCCTTTCCTGCTGAATGTTGTCTTGGCTAGGAGGTTGCCACTGATTCCAAGAGCCGACATCAACTTGGCAGGCAGTCGCAAAAAATCTACTGAATCCTTCAGTCTTCTCTAGTTAAAGCTTCTGCTCCTTACGGAACTCAATTTGCATGGGAAAAGGTTTGGATGATGATGATAATTATGATGATAAGCTTAAAACTTTGAAGAGAAGAAATTGGAGAATATAGGAGAGAGGAGGAGACAAACAAAAGACATTTCAGAGGTCTTCACCAGAAGTCTTCACCTTTTTGCTGAGTTATCACCCACAATTCCAGATATGTGAAGAATATCAACAGAGAAATTAACATATGAAATCATAAAACATATCTATAGGATGATGTTCTCCAAGGACCATTGCTGAATCACACGTAAAATTTTGCACAATTAAAAGAAGCATGTTCTATGCACATTTAAGCATCTCCGAAATCCTCTTTTTGCTCAAGAAAAGCTCTGCTCAGGTCAAGATGATTTTTCAATTGAATAATGAATTTCATAAGGGTCTTTACTTGCATAATGAGCATACGTGCAATCAACAATTGATAAATGACATGGAATTGCAACATCAAAAAATCTCTTTCTCTGTCAGATTTTAGATCTCCTGAAAGTATAAGTTTAGAACATGTCATATTTTTGTTAAGTATATGGTTTTCAATCTGCTTCTCAGTCCCTAATCGGCTTCATACACTAAAATTCAATATATTAGAACACATAAAAAGAACTATGAAGCACCAAGAACATCTAGCTACCTTAGCAACTTAGATGTTTATAAACCTAGCCTAATCAATTCAACATTTAAATCACATGGGGGCAAGGCCAAGAATTTAAACCAAGAACAGATCGCAAGTATGATTATGAAGATGTATACCTTAAATTAGACTGCATGTAAGAATGTCATAAACATTACTTCGAAATAAAAGCATTAAAAGAAACGAAGAAACAACTGATAAAATGAGCAAGGAGAGATCATGGCATCAACAAACTACCTATATAAAAAGATATCATCATGACATGTTTATCTATGTTAACAACCAATAAAGTTAACTTACAGGTAGTGTCTCCCATATGGCTTCATCACTTATGCTTTCTTCATCTCCTGGCATTAAAGCCCTACACATTCTGTATATGGGGTAAAAGAGAATATCAGAACAAAGGAGGAAATCAACTAATAATCACGAAGTGCCAGTTAAATTAATGCTGAAAAGAATTAGCATGTCTTGTTTGAGTGCAAGCACTCTGGGTTCACAAAATAAAATTAAGACAGTTTTTGGTGGAGAAACTGCTTTTAAATGGCTAATTGCTTGCAGAACTGCAATGCCATAGGATACTTCTAATTTGCTTTAGATCAAGTTTTTGGCTTACTGATTTCATTTTCATGTTGATTATTGCCTGTTTAAGCTTCAGAACAGATGTCATTTGGTCTTAAGACACTCTCTATAAGCAAAACTTCAATTGTAAACCATGTAGCTTCTCAAAAATAGCATCCATACCTTATCCTTTCTTGTCAAATTAAGGTCAGGCTGAAAATGTATTGGATATGCTCAGATATTAATAATATACACATATATAACTACTTTTATCCAGCAGATATGGATACCAAACGGACAGCTCATAGAGTTGTGGAAATTTTGAAATTGAAGATAGACAAATTAATTTATTCTATACCTATAGGTATTAAGTTTTAATTGCATTAACCAATGTAAAGTGTTTATGTTCTGGTGATTTCGCTTTAGGTAACCCCTCTCTCTCTCTATCTCATATTCATGGTGTGTATGCATGCAGTAGTTGGGCTGCCGTGGGTCTGGTCAGGTCAACAATTTAGACCAACAAGATTAATATTAATCCGCCATGCGTATGCAAGCAGTAGTTGGGCTACCAACAGGTTGAGTCGTGTCAACAATTTAAACCAACAAGAAAAGTCTTGGGCTAGATCTGAACCCAACCCTTTTTTCCCTTTTTGATAGATAATATACGCATTTACATAGAACACTCAAGAAGACAAGCAGACCTGTTGATAGCTACAGAGTGTGCTGGGTCCAGTGGGATCTAAGCATATTATTTAATCAAAACTTCATGCCCATACTCACTAAAAGGCCTTTTTCATACCCAACCTAATCACTCAGACCATAAATTTAGCATCCAATCCCACCTAATCCTTTGAGTCAATGTGACCATCTTAAGCCCCAAAAATTGAAAGAGGAAAAGACATAACAATGCAACAGATAACAAAATAACAAGGGAATAAAAAATATTCCAGAGAAAATATAACAAATAAATTTATAGAAAACAAGATTTTCTATCAAAACTCAGCTTATGTCAGGTTTTGGCTAGCCAAAGTCATCCAGTCATCTTAGTGTTCTTATTGCCATCACAAGTTCACAGCTCAGTGTCAATGCAGTAGATTTTAGGTCATCAAGCCTAGAAAGAATCACATGTGATGCACTGAGAGGCAAAGGTCTCCATGACGGGACAAGAAAGGGCTTCCAAAGCTGAGGGATAGCATAACAGACCCACACAAAAAGATAGACAATTCAAGGTCCCAAAAGATTCTAGAAATCAGATCATATGATACTAGGATAAAATACTACATTTGTTATATATAGAGGCCACTAACTCTATGTTCAGTTAGAATCACGAGAGGACGGATGGATGGGATTGGAAAGATGGATGGACCCCATTCATAATTTGGTTCAAAAAATCTTAGGAAAGATGGATGAAAAGGAGGAATTGCCCATCCATCCAGCCCACCAATTTGCAATGTTGACAAAATTACCCTAGTTAACTTTTTGACAAAACTCTAACACTTCTTTACTTTTTTATTTATTTTATTTATATATTTTTTTAATTTGATCCATACTATTTACTCTATACTGTTAAATTTTGTTACTATTATTTTAATTTTAGCACATAATGTTCATAATTATAAGTAAATAATTAGAATTGACTTCTATTTTTATTTATATTCAATATTTTTTAGTTAACTATTTGTATAAAATTAATTAACTATTTAAATTAAATTATAAATTAATTAGTTATTTATATAATTAGTATATAAATAAATTTATTCATATGATTAATTTATAAAATTATTTACTAAATTAAATTAAAATTAAATATTTATATAATTTTTTATATAATTATAAATAATAAAGATTATAAGTTTATATATTACTCTACTTCTTAAATATAAATAAGTATTATAAATTAATAATAATAATAATACTTTTTTTTTATCGAAGAGTAGTTTAGTAAAAATGTCATATAAATATTATCCAGTAAACATGTCATGCAAATATCATCCTTCCTTTTATTCCTCCTATACCAAATAGAGGGAATCATTCCATCCATCCTTCCATATTTCAGCAAATATGTAGAAGGATCAATGAAAGATTTATTCATCCTCTCCTCCCCGATCCAACTTTCTCCAATCCATCCTTCGTAGCCTTCTCTATCATAATCATCTATCCTAGCATAATGATAACCCTCAAAATTGTTTGTGGAGTAGTGGATAATCGGAAGGGCTGCTGTATAGATCAGGGCTGTCCGAAAAATTCACTAGTATTTATAACATGACTCATTTTGAAGATCTACAGTTGAGATGTGATATATCTGAGGTCATGGAAATTAATTTCTAAATTCGTTAGTGGTTTACGGAATGATTTAAAAAGAGAAGTCTCCTTATATTCACCCGATTCTATAGGAGAGGCCTATTACAAAGCACTAAAAATAGAGAAATTTCATATAACTTCAAATCAAAAGAGAAGAGCTACTTTTTCTACTAAATCTAGGTAGTCCAGATCTATCCCTGTTAGCCGTACAAGAAATGTATCACAAGTAGCCCCTTCCCATCCAGGACCAAATCCCACAAATACTAAGACCGGAGAACCTATACTAAAAATATCCCAATCAACTAGTTCGTCAAACATAGTATCATTATTGCCATGAAAAAGATCACATAGCTACTAGATGACCACGTCGTACCTTGATCATAGAACCAAAATATAAGAAAGTAATTCCAGCTAAAAATGCACTAGAAGATTTTAGTCTCCTAGAACCAGCTAATTCTAAAGAAGAGTACAAGAAAGAATATGAAGAGTTAGGAGGTCAGGTTAATGTCATGCATTGTATAGTCACCATCCCTATAGATTCTGAAGCTTGAAAATGCACTAGTATTTTTCACACATATGCACAATGTGGGGATAAGGTATGTAAACTTATCATTGATGACGGTAGTTCTATGAATGTAGTATCTAAGTCTGCTATTAATCGATTAAAACTAAAAGCTCAACCTCATTCTCATCCTTATAGAGTTACATGGGTAGACAAAACATCTCTCCCAATTAATGATGTTGTCTAGTATCAATTAAAATGAAAGCTTATTCTGCTGAGATTATGTGTGATATTTTACCGATGGAGGTTGCCAGTGTTTAATTAGATCGACCATGGATCTATGATATAGATGCCCATAATTTTAGTAAAGAAAACACCTATATGTTTACACATAAAGATAAGAAAATTAGGTTAAATCCTGTCGAGCTTAGTGAGTCCCAACCTTTTAGAAAAAATAAGAATTCATATCAACCTCCCAAACAGAAAAACTGTCATATTTTAACCCTTAAAAAATTTAAAGAAGAAAGTTCAAAATCTGGGATTATGTTAGCAGTCATTCCTAAAGGTGAATTTAGATTAACCTCAGACATTCAAGATAACCCACCTCCTGAGATTGAACAATTACTAGAAGAATTTAAGGATGTGACTCCAGAAAAAATACCAAATGACCTTCCTCCTTTACGAGATATTCAGCATGCTATTGATTTAGTTCCAGAATCTCAAATATCTAATCTTCCACATTATAGGTTGAATCCTAAGAAACGTGAGAAAATGAGAAGACAAATAGATGATCTGCTATAAAAAGATCACATTCATCCTAATCTTAGCCCATATACCATACCAGCCCTTTTGACATTAAAAAACGATGGTACATGGAGAATGTGTGTAGATAGCAGAGCCATCATTAGGATTACTGTCAAGTATAGATTTTCCATTCCTAGGCTTGAAAATATGTTTGATCAATTAGCTAGCTCTGTAATTTATTCTAAATTTAATTTACGTAGTGAATACCATCAGATTAGAATTTGACCTAGAGATGAATGAAAAACTATCTTTAAGACCCAAGATGGACTTTATAAATGGTTAGTCATGCCATTTGGGTTATCCAATGCTCCTAATACATTTATGAGATTTATGATGAAGTTATTGAGACCTTTCATTGGCAGATTTTTAGTCATTTATTTTGATGATATTCTAGTCTATAATAGGTCTAGAGAAAAACATCTAGGTCATCTTGAAAAAAATTTTATTACTCTTAGATCCGCTAGATTATATATTAATCTTAAGAAGTGTTTATTTCTTCAGAACCAAGTATTATTTTTAAGGTATGTCGTATCCTCCCAGCGTATCATGGCTGATCCCGAGAAAGTGAAAACAATTAGAAAATGGACTGAATCAAAATCTCTTTCTTAAGTTCATAGTTTTCACGGTCTGGCTTCTTTCTATAGAAGGTTTATTAGAGAGTTTAGTACCATCATAGCTCCTATCACAAATTATATGAGAAAATGTGAGTTTCATTGAACAACTAACGCTGCTAGAGCTTTTATGAAATAAAGCTTAGAATGATTGAGACACCTATACTGATACATTCTGACTTTTCCAAAGTTTTTGAAGTAACATGTGATGCATCATATATGAAAATTGGAGTTCTTAGCCAGGAGGGTCATCCTATAGTCTATTTCAGTGAAAAACTTAATGAAGCTAAGCAAAAATACTTTACATATGACAAAAAATTTTACGTTGTAGTTCAAGCTCTTAGATATTAGCGATATTACCTTTTAACTAAAGAGTTTATTCTATATTCTGATCACCTATCCCTTAGATACATTCAATCCCAGAAGAAGCTTAGTGCTAGGCACGTTAAACGGATAGAGTTTCTTCAGGATTATACTTTTGTTCTCAAACATTAAGCTGGTGTTAAGAATAGAGCTGCTAATGCATTAAGTAGAGTAATTACTATTTTACAATCCATGAATACTAAGATAATTGATTTTAGGCGAGTAAAAGATAATTACCAGTATTATTCTATTTTTTTTTATATTTATCAAGAGATTAGTCAAGGAAACAGTCAAGAATTTGTTGACTTTGTGATTAGAGATGGTTACTTATTTAAAGGTTGTCATCTTTATATATCTCGGACATCTCTATGAGATTTTCTTGTTTGGGAACTTAATGCAGGAGGATTAGCAGGTCATTTTTGACAAAATAAAACTGTAGCTATAGTTGAGGATAAACTTTACTAGCCATCTCTTAAAAAAGACGTAGCTAAAATTCTTTCTCAATGTCGTACGTGTCAACTAGCCAAGGCTAGAAAACAAAATACTGAATTATATACTCCTTTACCGATTCCTCATTCCACATAGAAAGATCTTAGTATGGATTTTATTCTTGGATTACCTACAACTGCAAGGGGACACAATTCAATTTTAGTGATTGTTGATAGATTTTCCAAAGTGGCACACTTTATTCCTTGTCACAAGACTTCTGATGCTTCTTCTATTGCTAAGTTATTCTTTAGGAAAGTTGTTAGACTTTATGGATTACCCACTTCTATTATATCTGATCGTGATGTCAAATTTGTATATTATTTTTGAAAAATCCTATGAAAATTATTTGGGACTACTTTAAAATTTTCTTCAGCTTTTCATCCCCAAACTGATAGTCAAATAGAGATTGTAAATAGAAGTCTTGGTAATTTACTTAGTGTTTAGTTGGTGATAAACTTGGGACGTGGGATTTGTCATTACCTATCGCAGAATTCGCTTATAATAATTCAGTAAATAAATCTACTAGTAAAAATCTTTTTAAAATTATTTATGGCTTCAATCCTCGTCAACCTATCAAACTTGTTTCTTTACCAATAAATAATCGTACTTCTGAGTCTGCCACTTTCTTTACTAAACACATTAGACAAAAGATTGCTGAGTACTGAAAAATACAAACTTGTTGATATCATAGAATAATGAAGTTTAACGAGGATGACTATGTGAAAGTTCGTATTCGATATAAACATTATCTTCTAAATTCATTCAAAAAGTTACATGCCCAAGCTACTGATCCATTTCGTACTCTTTAAACTTGGACCTAATGCATACTTTATAAAATTACCTTCTAATTTAAAATTTAATCTAATTTTCGATGTTGAAGACCTGCTACCTTATCAAGGCATGTTTGAGCCTCCTACTATACATGCAGATGATAGCAGGGATCATACTACATCTCCTCCAGTGCCAGTTTCGATTCTTCCGTCACTTCCATCGGCTTCATCAAATCGAATTAAACACATTATTATAGATGAAATTGTTGCTTCTACTGATGGAGGATTTCGATGATTTTTATTGCATAGCCGTCTAGACTCAGATGCTACTTGGATTCTCGAGGAAGAACTACGACGTCTTGATCCAGACATTTTAGAAGATTACATCAATTCCTCATCAAAGTCGAGTTCTTTCCAGCCAGGAGAGAATAATAGGAATCAGGAATTACGCACGTATTCCAGGAGGAAGCGTCACTAAACTCTAACCCTAATTTTTATGGGCTTAATTTTTGTAGATTTATTTAGATTTTTTTTGTTTTGTTAGAAATTTTAATTTTGTTAGAATTTTGTAAAAAGAGTTTTGTTAGAATTCAAGCCAGCTGTTAGAATTCTATTATATTATATTTTTATTTCTTTATTTAAAGACTCCATCTATGTGGAGAAAATCAGATCTGAACAATAGACTTGAATGATTGGTTAATTGAATCCCTCAAATTCAGGCTTTGAATCTTTATTTTTCTTTATTTCTTTTCTTTCTTTTCTTCTTAATTTTATTTTTGTTCTTCGTTTATTTTTCGTTTTACATCAATCCAACTTTCTCCAATCCAACCTTCGTACCAAACAAAAGATAAGTATTATCCAAAGGTAAAGGATAAAACTAGATATATGTTTCCATAGGCTTTCATGCTTGAGCATATATATAAGACATTATTTTCATGCTAATAATCCTCAGCTAGTAGTACAATTCTCAAGACCCAAAACTAGCCAATGTCCTAGCCATAACCTATTCTTTCGATAGGCATCCGCAATTGAGCCTATAAATTACATAATTGGGCATGTCAACAACTCATACTTGGTAGCACCAATTTTCAAGAGCCAAAACAAGACAAAGCACTAGCCATAATGTATCCCATATAAATTTTGGGTCCAGTTGTCTAACATCATTCCTATGCTACTGTGTTCCGCATAACCCAAACCATACCCACAATGAGTCGGGTCATACATTGACACCCCAACATGCAAGTATTTGCATGTGCATGCTTCTTGAGGCAGTGGATTAGGTTCCTCATTACACAACAACCAGATGAATTAGGACTGCTAGCATGAAAGGCTTTCACATCAGATTGATTAGTTGCAAAATTCTACACTTTTTGAAGCCTTAATTAAAGTCATGCTCTGTAACAGATACCAAATTGGTGGGACAATTTAGCAGCTCTGATTAAATGGACTGAAAGGAAGTGCAACTCCAAACATAAATAACAGATCGATATAAACATAGTTTTCCCATAAAGTTGGAATTATTTACCTGAAATTGTCAACAAGAATAATTACTTCAAAGGCCAAAAGGGGAAGAAAAACGATCTTCAGGTTAAAAGTTGGGTCAGTGTGAGCTGCATATAAATCCTTTAATAAAAAAATGAGACACATAAAAGAATGAAAATTAACTTTTAAAAAGCTAATGATCATTGCATATTTTGAACTGGAATACATAGGGTTTAGTGTGCTGAATGCAACTACTAATTGTTTAATTGATCACAAGTCAATATCACTTACCGCTGATGCTCTGGAGGTAAACACAAAGAAGCAGCTCAAATGCAATTAATAATGGTCCTGCAACAATAGCATGACAAGGTGCCCACTGTACAGTACAATACAAGTTTATAAGACAAATAAACAATACACTTCTGGAGACTAATCCATCTTCAAGGAAGCACTAGTTAAGAACTCATACATGACGATCATGAGGTAATGATGGAGCTGGTAAGGAGAACCTTCCACGTGCAACAACAGCATGAAACAGCCAAAGGGGTGCAAAAACTATCCTGCATAGTTAGAGACAGCACATTGAAGCTCAAACAAGAATAAGAAACAACATATCTCAATACTTTCCAGTATACAAATTTGAACATAATGATATAGGCAGTAAGATGGACATGCTACTCAATAATTCTTGAGTTTGACAGCATCACATTTTCAGACTAAAGTGATGATTATATGCCTATCACTATTATGCAGAATGATTTGAAGTGAAAAGATATCCATGTACCCAACACTAACATGGATAAAAAGTTCTACTTAAGTACCAAACAATTATCCTATCTGAAGTAGAGAATAAGGTTACGCAATATATAATGTAAGAGACTTGGGCATTTAGGAAAAGTTAGCTGATGCCATGAATGAAGACCATACAAATAACAACCCCCTCTCCCTTTACCATAAACACGCCCTTGTGATTCTCCCTCTTCATCTAATATTTTAGAGAGAGATACCAACAAAAAATACACCCACTATGATTCTTGAAAATCTATATAAAACATAACTTAGTAATTAGTTTGAACCCTAATTTATCTCTCTCCATTGCCTCTACAATTTATCTTCTTCCTCATATCCTCCTTCATCCTTTAATTTTTTATCCTTCTCCTTCTCATCTATTATCCTCCACCTTCACCTTCCCTTTTCTCTTCATCTTCTTCCTCATGCACAATGTCTAGGCAGCCATCCTTCTCCACCAACTTTGTAGCTGCCACACATGGACCCTCGCCGCTGCCCTCCACTGACCTAGGTGAAAGCAAATATGAATACTATTATAGAGTCATGGAGAAATCCTTTGGATGTTCAATGTATAACAATCAGTCCACCAAAACAAAATACATTTATATAATTTAAGTGAAAAGGAAATGGGAATGCAGGTTCAGGATATAATGATGGCGACAAAATAATTAAAAGCAATATATTTATCTCAACCTCCAAAACAGAAAATAATGAAGAGATTTGATGATGTTTCAAACAAATTAAATGGACTTCTGGAGCGAAGATCTGATTTTTATGTATATATGATCCCAGCCAGTTAGTAATACTTGAGTGGAAATTCTTAAATCCAAATATATGGGTAGTTATGTTGCTAAAAGCTTAGGACATGCACATGCAAATAGTCTTGGGCAATAAAAGCAAGCAAGCCTTAAACATGTGTAAGTACCTGGCACAAAATTTGATAGAATATGAGACGATGGTGTCAATAAAACAAAAAGGAGAACTACGATATTACAATCTAAACCATGCAGGGAAACAAAATAGCATTGCAAGAAATTTGTCCCTTGATATAAACTAATGGCATGGAAAGATTGCAGTTCTGCACTCAGCAAACAGATAGTATAAGGCCCGGAGACTATGGATTCCTTCATCCTTAACACATACTAAAGGCAGTCTATCCTGAACCTAGAATTCCTCTATAACCAACACCAGAACGAACGCAAAGAACTCAGCTCTGAGACATCCAATCCAGCTGGCCTATCACTAAATCGAGGGTTTACAAAGCATATGGGTTTACAAAGCACATGGCATTTATCAGTGACAATATTCGTTAAGAAGAAGAAGAAAAATCAATACCCATACCCCTTCTTTATCAGCAAATTCCAAGCCCAGATTTTCTTTCTAGGTTACTGACAATTCAGAATCCCAATTTCTAAGAATTAGAATAATTGACGTGAAAAATCAACCAAAATCAATCCTAGCTCTAAACAGTTAGAAACAGACCAAGAAGGGGATACAAAGGGAGGAGAGGACGGCGAACTGACCACCAAGAATAGGAGATGCGAAGAAGAAGAACAAGAAGATGAAGAAGCTTATTACCATTATCCCCACCCATACCGCTTCTTTACCAGCAAATGCTGAGTCCAGATTTTCTTTCTAGGTTACTGACAATTCAAAACACAAGTTCCAAGAATTTAAATAAATTGTCGTGTAAAATCAACCAAAATCAAACCTAGCTTTAAATAATTAGAAACAGACCAAGACCAAGAAGGGGGAACAAAGGGAGGAGAGGATGCCGAACTGACCACCAAGAATAGGAGATGCGGCCATCGATCTTGAGGGCGAGGAAGAGAGTGAAGCAGAAGAGCAGCCCGTGCCCCGCGACCGCCTGCGCCGATTTCCCCACCCTCCCCCACGTCATCGCCTTCCGGCGTTGCATCGCCTCCTGCCCCCTTCTCCGCTACCGTCGCCGCCGCCCGCCACCACCGCGCTTTCTCTCCTCTCTTCTCTTTCTTCTCCTCCTCCTCCTCCTCCTCCCTTCTCGCGCACTGTAACACCCTGTGAGTTTCCTACCCCTCCGTCTCTCGCGGACAGAAGGCGGGCGGTGGGACGCCAAGGAAACCCACGCTTCCTCGCCTGCGCGGGGTATTTTGGTGATGGGGAATTTTTTTTTTTTAATCATTAAAAGCCGATCCGAGAGGGTTCTTGCATTAGCTTGCACGCCAACGCGCGCTGGCTTTTGATGTGGGTCTGGCTGTGAGGTCCAGTGGTCCCGCGGAGGGCGTTAAGCGTATGTGAGCCTCTTCGTGGCGGCATCCAGGAAGACGTGCGCCGGAGGTGGAGTATAGCCTTTGGCCGCTGCTCGGCTCTCCGGATGGTATTGCACCTCGGATCGGCTGTGTGGTCCTTAACAGCAACATGCAGCATTGCTTTCGATGCGAATTTTGCTCCCGCTGCGTTTGCCCGGGTTGGTGCAGGGAGAACAAAAATCATCTGGGGCGGAAACTAGAGAAGGGGCATGCTTTCCTAGCACCCATCTTAAAATTCGGAGCTATGCCAATAGAGTTGTCGATCCCACGACAAAAAATCAAAAGAAGAGGAAATGGCATCAGCATCCTATGTCTTCCTCACGAAGCTTCCCCTTCCATCATCTTTCCCATCAAGCCATCGCGTCCATTTGTGCCCGCAGCATTCTCTTTCTTTTTTATCAAATATCTCTATTCATCGTTTTTCTTTTTTATCAAATCTTTCTATTCATCATTTTTCTCATCACGCCATCTTTTCTATCCATGAGATCTTTCTTCTTCTTTTTAAATCTTTTTTTCTCCTCCAAATTTTTCTCTCTATGCCAAGACTTGGCATGAGTCCATGAAATTGAAAGAATGATATACATATAATTTCTTATGATAGAAAAAATTAGAAAATTATGCATTATACACTATTACTAATGAACATCATATTTTAGAAGCTGTGTATCGATTTATCTTAAAATATATATTAGTTTACTATATGACTTTATTTACTCGATTATATTATCTAGCCATGTAATATATACAGATATTTGGAGTATTTTTGCACCAATCGAAGACACGAGACTCAAAAAACTATGAAACTGTGCTTCCAACCATATATATGCTCTGAGAATTGTCTTAATTCGCTTGGCTCTGATAGAGGCTTTAATTGCCTCTTTGTCTCTCTCTCGTCCTATCCTCCCAAGAGCACACGATAAGACAAAAAGAAAAAGAGAAAAAGATGGAGAAGAAAACGCTCACACTCTTTGTGCTCATCCAAGTCCCTTCTCGATCTATAAGCCTCTTGATAGCCTCGACCCTTGCATCGACAATCGACAAGTCCTCGGCCTACAAACCCTTTTTGGCTAACAAGCCTCGAAAGAGGAAGAAAGAAAAGGAAAAGATGATCATTTGAATCTAACCAAGGCATTAATTGCCTCTCCTTTTCTCGTCTTATCCTTCCATGGACATCATAATAAGACAAAAGCAAGAGAGAGAAAAGATGGTAGGAGAGGATGAGAAAGAAAAGGATGCACCCAGCTTTCATCTATGGGTGCCCATGCTTCCTCCGTGCGTTTCCGACCCCCACCTTGGCTAATGAGCTTTATAGCGACATTGGTCCTTGCATCGGCTGCCAACCGACCCTCGATCGCATCACAGCACCTGGCCACGAAGCCCTCAAGAATCTCCTTTATGGCTTCATTACATCATCCCATTAAAAAATGAAAGTAATCATGAGAAAGCCACTATCCTTAAGGGTATTTAATGGGAGACCAAAAAATCTCTGACTGGCCATGTTCTCCCGCCACTCCAGCCTTCCTTACAAAAGGCATGATCCCCGATGATATTTAATTGGGAGACAGGATTTCTAACAAATCTCGTACTCTCTCGCGACTCCAGCTTCTCCTATAAAAGAGGTAAACATAGACCCCCAAAATACGCAATCCCTCTCTCTCGAACGCTCCCCTTTTCCTCCTATTGGCTGGATTATTGATTCGAGCATTGAAGGATCCCCGTCGGAGCCTCCTCTAGCAGAAGCTTTTCTTACAGGTCTCGCCTCCCAGAGGTCTATCTTGCCGCTAGTTTTAGCATCTCTGATGCTCAATAAAAATCCGCGTCAACATATTAGCACTAGAAGGAGTGGACCTGGGCTTGCTTTTGGGAAAGAGCTACTTCATTCAAGACACGCCATCCAATGGAGACTCCAGCCAGAAACCATGCTCTACATTAATTGAAGAAAAATCCTAATTTTTTGGACCAGATTCGTTCAGATCGGATCGAATCAAGAGATATATTTCAAAAATTTTTCTTTTTGATCCAAATCAGATCTAATTCTTATTATTCTAATAATAAAAATAAAATTTAGATAAATTAAATTAAATTTAATTTACCTTGATGTAGGATAATTCTATTATCCATTGATGATCCTGTAAGCAGCAGAAGATTCTGGATCTAGCCACGTAAGTGCCTGGCCTCTATCGGTATCTACTTAGGCTGGATCTGGAGATCCTCTTCTTCTCTATCACGTCTCCAAAAATCAGATCTGAATCTAATTTGGAGGATCTTCAAAATATCTTTCGAAGATCAACAGTTATCCTTTGCAGCAGCGCAGCCTTCTAGCTTTCCATCGCCTTTCTTTCATCTGGATTGTACCAACTTAGATCTCAAACCACTTTGGCCATGGAGAAGAGAGGGAGAAGATGGACTTGGCATGGAGGAGGAGGAGAGAGGAGCCTTGGGGCATGGGAATTTTTAGTTATTCCTTGAGTTAGGCGCAGGGTCTTATTTATAGACTATGCGTGATCCAACTCTTCTTCATCCCAACCAATCAAAACCCTTTATGAAATCAGATCTAAATCTGATTGATGAAAATAGAGTCCCTTGGATTCATCCTTAGATGGCACCTAAGATCAGTCAAACTTGGTTCTTAAGAGAAGTCTAATCGGAATCCAAAAAGAAGATGGAGTCCCCGTCCAACAGGGACTTCTGGGCGCCTCCAGCTTGGGCACACGCCAAGGATGGCGTGCGCCCTCCTCCTTGCCAGGTTTTGATAGGAGGACAAGCCTCCACCAGCTCTTCAATAGGTACGTGATACGTGGATAGAAGTTAAAGTATCAATGGTCAACATTTGATCAGTCAAAGATCAACTTTTGACCAAAGTCAAAGAACGAGAAATGGTAGGTGACCAAAAATGGTAGGTATTGTCTTACAAAATAAGATAACCCTTTTCTGATCTAGACAGCCTCCAGTCAGATCAACTGAAAGCTCCTGATTGAGCACAAACTCCTTTGGCTCAGTCAGGACAACTATTTATGATAGTAAAAGAAGAATGCTAGGTTCAATCAAGTGCTAGCACGATTTTCTTGAACCTAATTGAATCTCATTCAGATCAATTGAACTGAATCAGTTCAATTGATGATCATCAGATTCAAACCCTTGTTTGTGTGATCCAGTTAGGTTCGATTCTGTAAGGTAATGGGATATATCATGATCTCTATCATTGACATCATTGAAACTCCTTTCAATGGATCAAAACTCTTCTGATTCGAACAGCTAGAATGATCGATCATCTAAATCATTCTAATTGCTCCCAAAATCCATCAGTGACACATAGTAGTATATGGTGGCAACCCATCAGAGCTAAATGTGAACCTCTTGGTGCAGCTATCTGTGTGATTAAGTTCTTCTATCTTGAGCTTCGATCAGATTGGGGTTAAGGTGAACTCATTAAACCCTAGTTTCTGTCATATGATGTAATCATTTGATTCAAGTTCGATGTGAGAAACTAAATAGAAACTTTTCTATTATTTCACTCTGCCATGGCCATGGGCTTCTGGACTTGATTCTCATGATCATCATAGGACTGCTCCTCTACCACCGAGGTAGATAGATTCCATCTTGATGCAATCCAGTTCCTACAATGAACATGCTATAGCTAACATACACCTCAGAATTTCGAATGGCTAGAAGATCGAGTTATGGTGTAGTCAAACTGTAACACCCTCAAGATGAACTGTCGATGCACCTCAGATCAAAGAATCAGACACACCACTGCAGCATCGAGTTCAGTCATTGACGAGAAGGTAGACTTCCTAATGACTACTCGAGGTGGTCACGCTCAGTGCCCTCATTCTCTAACGAGTACCTATACTCTCGCTCTGGTGTCTCCACACCGTAGACTCAAGACTCATCTACTAAAGAGAAGCGATTGTACACCAACCTTCCGGATCAATCACCATCCTCATGATGATCCTATGGTCGGGAGCATTTTATGAGTTAATAATGATTATTCATGTCTTAAATTTTCAACTCTTGAAAATATGAATTATCATTACCATTAACTCAAAGGATGTATCACAGACACTAAATACACATATGTGATAGAAAATAACCCATTTTATTGATTATAGTCAAAATTATAATTTTGCCCCTAGAAGTGTATTACAAGTGTCAGCCAATTCTGGCTTCTAGGGCACATATATCTAACAATCTCTCACTTATCCTAAAGCCAATTGGCTATAAGTCTAAGTCCCATCTTCTCAAGGTGGGCTTCAATCTTCTGCTGGCCCAATGGCTTTGTAAGCAGGTCTGCCATATTGTCTGTGGAGTCAACTCTCTTGACCTCGACGTAACCCTTCTCAAGGTAATCGCGGATGAGGTGGTATCGCCGCTCAATGTGCTTGAATTTCTGATTAGACCTCGGCTCCTTAGCAAGGGCTATGGCGCCATTATTATCGCAATAAAGAGGAATGGCATCTGATGGCATTACTCTGATTTCTGCAGCAAACTTTTTATACCAGAATGCTTCCTTCGCAGCCTCTGATGCAGCGATATATTCTGCTTCCATGGTGGAATCTACTATCACGATTTGCTTAAAACTTTTTTAGCTGACAGCACCACCATTGCACACAAACAGACTCCCAGATGTCGACTTTCGATCATCTATATCGGACATAAAATTCGAGTCTGTATATCCTTGGACTTGGAGTTCTCCGTTACCAAAGACCAACATCAAATCCTTAGTTCTTCTTAAGTACTTAAGGATACATTTCACAGAAGTCCAATGTTCTTCATCTAGATTTGACTGATATCTGCTTGTGACACTCACAGCATGGGCTATATCAGGTCGTGTACATAGCATGGCATACATGAGGCTCCCTACTGCAGAAGCATAAGGAATCTTGCTCATACGTTTTATTTCCTCAGGTGTGCTAGGGCACATCTTCTTGAAAAGATGAATACAATGTCCGAAGGGTATTAATCTCTCCTTAGAGTTTTTCATACTAAACCTCTTTAGTACTTTCTCTATGTATATCTTCTGTGAAAGTCCTAGAATCCTATTCGGTCTATCCCTATAGACCTTAATTCCTAGAATAAAGAATGCCTCACCTAGGTCTTTCATGGAGAATTCTTAGACAACCATATTTTGACTATCGTCAACATGGGAATATCATTCCCAATAAGGAGGATGTCATCCATGTACAATATGAGGAAGACAACAATGCTCCTACTTACCTTTTTGAAGACACATGGTTTCTCTTCATTTTTGATGAAACCAAACTTTTTGATCACATCATTGAAATGAGTGTTCCAGCTCTGAGATGCTTGCTTAAGTCCATATATGGACCTTTGCAGCTTGCAAACCTTATGATCAGTATCACTAGATGTGAAACCTAGCAGCTGTTCCATATAGATATCTTCCTCAAGATATCCATTTAAGAATGCCATTTTCATGACCATTTGCTATATTTCATAATCAAAATAGGCTGCAACGGCAAGCAATGTGCGGATGGATTTTAGCATAGCCACTGGAGAAAAGGTATCCTCATAGTCAATGCCTTTGCGTTGACTATAACCTTTTGCCACTAGTCCAGTCTTGAATGTCTCCATATTTTCATCTGCAAAATCTTTCTCTTGAAGATCCATTTACACCCAATAGGTACTATACCTTCTGGTGGATCTACCAAGGTTCAGACTTGGTTTGAGTGCATCGAGTCAATTTCTGACTGCATTGCCTCAAGCCATTTCTCGGAGTTGATATCTAATATTGCCTCGTTGTAAGTTTTGGGATCATCACCATAAGCATCATTACCTACGAGGAATATTTTCTCTACTTCCTCTGAAATAATACCTAAGTATCTTTCAGAGGGACGGAAAACTCTTTCTGATCTACGAGGTGGAGGAGGTAGTATTCTTATTGGCTCAACCTGATTTGGTTCTAATTGGTCCTTAGCTCGTTGTACTTGTGAGACTTTCTCATCAAGCTTAATCTACTTTCCAATGCCGCTATCTTGAATAAACTATTTTTTAAGAAAGATGGCATATCGACTCACAATCACATTGTGGTCTTCTGAAATGTAAAAATAGTATCCTAATGACTCTTTAGGATATCCTATGAATCAAGCTCTGAAGGACCTAAACTCTAACTTGTCTGCTTGTTGTCTTTTGACATGAGCCAGATAACCCCAAATTCTGAGATGACTCAGACTTGGTTTCTTACCGTGCCATATCTCATACGGTGTAGTAAGAATGGTTTTAGAGAGAACCCTATTTAGTAGATAAATTAAAGTTAATAATGAGTATCTCCAAAGAAAATCAGGAAGGTCTGTGAAGCTCATCATGAATCGAACCATATCTAATAGAGTTCGATTTCTCCGTTCTGAAACCCCATTGAGTTGAGGTATTCCTGATAGAGTCCATTGAGAGACTATGCCATTTTTTTTGAGATAGTCTAGGAATTCTTGGCTAAGGTATTCACCTCCTCGATCTGATTGAAGAACCTTAATGGATTTTCTAGTTTGTTTTTCTACTTCATGTCTGAATTCTTTAAACTTTTCAAAAGCTTCAGACTTATGTCTCATAAGATACACATATCCATACCTAGACAAATCATCAGTAAAGGTAATGAAGTAGACAAAATTGCCTCTAGTCGGTACATTAAATGGGCCGCACACATCAGTATGTACTAGGGCAAGAAGATCTGTGGCCCTTTTCCCATGTCCTACAAAAGGGAGTTTAGTCATTCTGCCTTGAAGATAAGATTCACAAGTTGGATATGACTCGAAAGTCAACGAACTCAATAGCCTATTTTTCTCCAATTTGTTGATCCTATCTTCTGCTATATGACCTAATCTCAGGTGCCATAGATATCTATCATTTGGACTATCCCTAGGTCGTTTGGCATTCACGTTTTGCTCGATAGTTAGAACAGATACATCAATATGTAGCTGATAAAGACAATTAATAAGAAAACCATTTGCAGTTTTATTTCTTTCATAAAGAATGTTACAATGGTCCTTAAAGAAGGTAATCACATAACCTTCTAGTGCTAAGCATGAAACAGAAATTAAATTTCTGCTAGCTGCAGACACATAATAACAGTCTTTCAAAACTAAGCCTAAACCATATGGTAATCGAAGAGGGTATGTTCCCACCGTTACTATAGCAACTCTTGCTCTATTATCGATGCATAGGATCATGTCTCCATCCCTCAGCCTTCTATTATCCTCAAGATCCTGCATGGAAGTGCATAGATGAGCACTAGAACCAGAGTCAAGCACCCAACTGGATGTAGAAAAAATCATAAGGTTAGACTCAATAATGAGCATACCTCTAGAAGGATATTTCTTTTTATTTTTCAGAATGGCCAGGTAAGTAGGGCAGTTCCGCTTTCAGTGGCCGTCGCTGTTGTAATGGAAACACTTTTCTTTGGTAGCGGCTTTCATCTTCGACTCTGCCTTCTTCTTTGCTCCTTCCATCTTCTACTTTTTTGCAGACTTCTTTTTCTTTTCAGAAGACTTTCTTTTGGAAGAAGTTCATTCCACAGTAAGAACTGAGCCTTTAGAACCATTCATAGAAAGCTCAGTGGTGACCAGCATATTCATTAATTCGGCTAAAGAATTTTGAAGTTTATGCATATGGTAATTCATGATAAATTATCCATATGCATTAGTTAAGAATTGCAAAATAACATCGTTCTGCAAATCCAAGTCTAACTTCACACTGAGCTTCTCAAGCTCTTTCAAGTCTTTGATCATCATCAGATAGTGATCTTGGACTGACTGTCCATCACACATCTTAGCCTTAAAAAGTCATTTCATGACTTGATACTTGGCTGCGCGACTCTGTTCACCAAACATCTCCTGCATGTGAGCCAACATTTGGCAAGCAGTCCTGATATCTTCATGTTGGCGCTGGAGCTCATCAAACATCGAGCCCAACATGTAATATCTGGCTTATTATTTTCATCTATCCATTTTTTTAGAGATGCTCTCTATTCAGTAGATGGATGGGCTGGTAAGGTGGAAGGATCCTGGTCCAATACATGGGTTAACTTCTCAAAACCCAAAATAATTTTATAGTTTCTGAGCTAATCTTTATAATTGGGTTCGGTCAGTCTATGTGTGTCCAGGATACGTGCTAATGGATTGAACGCAGATATTTTTCTGTAGAGAGTCAAAGATTCTAGTTAGATACTATAATTATGACTTGACTAATTTATTTAGAGATTTTCTTTTTAAATAAATTAGCTTCCACTATTTTCTCGGATCTCTACACTTTCTCTGTAGAGATACGAAAATCTTCACGATTAATGATTTCTAGTAGGTGGTGCGGTCTCACCAACTGACTCATTACCTCACCTAACAGTTATTGGTGATGGGTTAGCCAATGAGTGAACAACTCTTGTTCAATGATTCTCTAATCATGATACATCCAAACTTGATCTCTAATTTATGAATCTCACCGTATCCAAAATATTGATCCACTCCTTAGTTAAGTCAGACCCACCATTTGCACAGACTGGATTCCTAATTGAGTCTCTCACCGTATCCAAAATATTGAGCCTAACTCATCCTCCAGCCCATAGCATCCAATGCCTAATAGACATGGTTGCGTCTTTTCGATGCAACTAAGCCACTATATCCAATCGAGAATAATCAACTCCGGAAAGAGCCCGCACATCTACAATGGTGGAAGACCTCAGACTTAATCTTTTCTTAGGAAAAATTGATTCAGGTCTCATTAAACTAGACTTATCATAGTCATAACAATTATGACTAACCTAGTGGCATGGTTTAGCTCGGATTATTGACCACCTCAAATTAAAACTGAGTCAACAGATATGGCTAGGTAAGTGAGATTGGTGGAAGGGATATGCCATTAACTCATATAAGAACGCATTCAGGTCGAGTAGCTCTCAATTAAAAATCAGTCGATCATATGTGCCAAACTTATCTTAAACACCAAATTATTGAGTCAGAACTAATTGGGTTAGCCTACAATCCAGACTCTAACCTCTAAGCCTAATTAGGTCTTGCTTGATCGTGACTCGATCTTGATCCAGACTTAATCCTATTAGGCTAGTCAATTTAAGCATTATTGATCCCATCTAACCAACTCTTGATTTGGTTTGATCAACCGCTTAGACCTAATTGAGCTACCTAAGTCCAAACCCAATATTATGAATATGTCTTAGATCTAAAATTCTTAATTTTAGACTTAATTAATATTTCATAATCTTAATTTTTAATTAAATAGGGTTCATAAATAAAATATGCATAATAAATCCTAGGGTTTTAGGATCTAGAATTTTGCAGAAAGTAAGTTTTGAATTTTTAATTAAGGACGAATGCGCAGCACCTCTACACGTCATAAGAATGTCCCATCGGATGGGAGGAGAGGGCCTTTAAACCCTTCTTCGTTCTTATGACCGGACAACTAAGAAGAACGCCTTAATCAGGAACATGCAATACTACAAAACAGTTTTAGATCTATATCATATATCTCATATACAAATTAGATCTAATCATGGCATATTTTGCATACATCTCATGTATCGAATCATGCATGTTTTCAGATCTAAATTATTTCATAATAATCTAAAAAATTAGATTTAAATTAATCTTATCAAAATAAACTCTAATCTAGACAATTATGTAGAATTATTCTACAACTAGTCTAAACATGCATCAATCATATCTCATATGATGTTTAAAATTAAATAATTTTTAATTTATTATTTTTTAGATATTATTATAATAATTATAATATCAAAAAATAATAAATAAATAGATCTAAAATATAATTTAATTAAATTAAATTATAAACATGCAAGACTATTCTATAGAACTATTCTATTTTAGAACTAGTCATGCATATTTTCTAATCTTAGATCCAAATTATTTAATTTTAATTTTTTCTAATTTTAGATCTGATCACATCTCATATGATATCTAAAATTATTTATTTTTTAATTAAAATAAAATTAAAAATTAGATCTAAATATTTTAGAACTTTAGCTCTAATACCAGTTGAAGGAAAATCCTAATTTTTCGGACCAGGTTCGTTCAGATCTGATCGGATCAAGAGATATATTTTAAATTTTTTTTTCTTTGATCCAGATTAGATCTAAGATATTTTAAATTTGATTCTTATTATTTTAATAATAAAAATAAAATCTAAATAAATTAAATTAAATTTAATTTACCTTGATGTAGGGTAATCCTATTATCCGTTAATGATCCTATAAGCAGTGAAAGATTCTGGATCTAGCCACGCAAGTGTCTGACCTCTATCGATATCCACTTAGATTGGATCTGGAGATTCTTTTCTTCTCTGTCACATCTCCAAAATCAGATCTGAATCTGATTTGGAGGATCTTCAAAACATCTTTCGAAGATTAGCAGTTATCCTTTGCAGTAGCGCAGCTTTTTAGCTTTCTGTCGCCTTTCTCTCATCTGGATTGCACCAACTTAGATCCCAAACCACTTTGGGCGTGAAGAAGAGAGGGAGAAGATGGACTTGGCCTAGAGGAGGAGGAGAGAGGCAGCCTTGGGGCATGGAAATTTTTAGTTATTCCTTGAGTTGGGCGCAAGGTCTTATTTATAGACTATGCATGATCCAACTCCTCTTCATCCCAACCAATCACAACCTTTTGTGAAATTAGATCTAAATCTAATTGGTGGAAATAGAGTCCCTTGGATTCATCCTTAGATGGTGCCTAAGATCAGTCAAACTTGGTTCTTAGGAGAAATCTAATCGGAATCCAAAAAGGAGATAGAGTCCCAATCCAACAGGGACTCCTGGGCACCTTCAGCTTGGGCACACACCAAGGATGGCATGCGCCCTCCTCCTTGCTAGGTTCTGATAGGAAGACAAGCCTCCACTAGCTCTCCAATAGGTGCATGACATGTGGACAGAAGTCAAAGTGTCAATGGTCAACTTTTGACCAAAATCAAAGGACGAGAAATGGCAGATGACCAAAAATGGCAGATATTATTTTATAAAATAAGATAACCCTTTTTTGATCTGGACAGGCTCTAGTCAAACCAAGTGAAGGTCTCTGATCGAGCACAAACTTCTTTGGCTCAATCAGGACAACTATTTATGATAGTAAAAGAAGAACATTAGGTTCAATCGAGTGCTAGCATGATTTACTTGAACATGATTACCTGTGTGATTAAGTTCTTCTATCTTGAGCCTCGATCAAATCGGGGTTCAGGTGAACTCGTCAAACCCTAGTTTCTATCATATGATGTAATCATTTGATTCAAGTTCGATGTGAGAAACTAAATAAAAACTTTTTCTATTATTTCACTCTGCCATGGCCATGGGCTTCTGGACTTGATTCTCATGATCATCATAGGGCTGCTCCTCTACCACCGAGGTAGATAGATTCCATCTTGATGCAATCCAGTTCTTACAATGAATATGCTATAGCCAACATACACCTCAGGATTTCGAATGGCTAGAAGATGGAGTTATGGTATAGTCAAACTATAACACCCTCAAGGTGAACTATCGATGCACCTCAGATCAAAGAACTAGACACACTACTACAACATCGAGTCAGTCATTGACGAGAAGATAGACTTCTTAATAACTACTCGAGGTGGTCACGCTTAGTGTCCTCGTTCTCTAACGAATATCTATACTCTTGCTCTGGTGTCTCCACACCGTAGACTTTAGATTCATCTACTAAAAAGAAGTGATTGTACACCAATCTTCCAGATCAATCATCATCCTTGTGATGATCCTATGGTCGAAAGCATTTTATGAGTTAATAATGATTATTCATGTCTTAAATTTTCAACTCTTGAAAATATGAATTATCATTATCATTAACTCAAAGGATATATCACAGACACTAAATACACATATGTGATAGAAAATAATCCATTTGATTGATTATAGTCAAAATTATAATTTTGCCCCTAGAAGTGTATAACAAGTGTTAGTCAATTCTGACTTTTAGGACATATATATCTAACACTAATCACTGGAGGCATCTCTGGGAAAGGGCTACGTCATTCGAGACATGCCATCCGATGGAGGATCCAGCCAAAAATCATGTTCCATGCTAACTGTTGAAGGCATCTCCACCACTCTTTCTACAGCTACGTCGTTCAAGACATGCCATCCGGTAGAGTTTCCAACCAACAATCATGCTATGTGCTAACCGCTGGGGGCATCTCCACCGCTCTTTCTACCGGCTACATTATTCGAGACACGCCATTCGATGGAAACTCCAGTTGAAAATCATGCTCTGCGCTAACCGCTAGAGACATCTCGACTGCTCTCTCTATTGGCTTTTGAAAGAAATTAGCACCAACTCAGTATTCTTGCCATTCATATGTAGGTGCTGGCTGCGGCGGTCTACACCGTTCAATGATCAAGAAGAAAGAAAGGAAAAAGGGCCTCCTACACACCCAACCTTGGCCCTGGCCAAAGTCGTCCATGTACAATTGCTCATGCTTCGTGCAGAAAAATGGTACCACATCATTTTCTTATTTTTAGTTTGTGCATGTTATAAGAATCGCTGCCGGCCACTTATGCCTGGCGTTCTCCCTCTCCTTTGTTCTTGATAGATGAAAAAGAGGGAAGAGGAAAAAGAAAAAATGAAGAAGGCAAAGGAGAAGGAGAAGGAGAAGGCAAGAGCATGTGAGAGGGGACTGGGGATACAAGGACACCAATGGTCCTCCTCCCCCCTTTTTTCCTTGCGCACATCTCTACCAGTGCCACGACCAATGGCCTCCAATGGCACAGGCCAGTCGATTCTCTACTTGCGTGCACGGTTCCACCAATGAAGCCGCGCCACTTCCCCATGCACCCCTCATGCGCTCGCCCGTCGAGAGAAAATTGGCCGATGCCAAAAAAGAAAAAAAAGGAAGAGGCGGCAGCCATGGACCTCCACCCGCACGTCCCTCACACCCTCAACCTCTGCTGAGAATAGATCAGCAATCTTTGGCCTCCCCACGCACTTCACCCTTGACCGAGCCTTCATCAGTCTCCCGCATGTCCCGCTTTTGATCGAGACCTATCAACCCTCGTACATCAATTTTCAAATGCACATCGTCATCACTTGAGTTTGGCATGCTTGTTGACTTTTCTCCTCTCTTGTCTTATTTGTCACACATGGAAAAGTGGAAGTATGTATATGCAAACAAATAAAAAGGAAAGAGAGAGGAAAAAGGTGATATGTCGAACATGAAGTGACGTGAGGGACTATTGTAAGGGGTGATTTGATCCTTTTTAACATCCTTTTCTCTTCCTCCCCACTCCTACTTTATCTTCCTTCTCTTTTGTTTTGGATAAAAATGGGGCCAAGTCCGTGCATCTCTTTCCCATCTCCCTTACATGTTTGCTTGCTCGGCCAGCACTAAGGCCTGCCATCGAGCAAAGAAAAAAATCAAGGCCGAGAAGAGCAGGAACTCAAGGCCAAGCTCAAGGCTGAGAAGAGCAGGAACTCAAGGCCGAGGAAGCTAATCTAAGGAGGCCAATCAGAAGGAAGCCAACCTCCGAAGATCGATCGAGGAAGTCTTCATGGAGGAAGAAAATCCCCATGCATACCATCAGTAATATTTTTCAAAAACATTCTTTAATAGGGAACTTATATTGCAAGCCTATGGGTCTTGTCTGTTCATCAATCTATAGGAAAAGCAGGAGAGGCCGGTTGGCCCATATATGCCCCTCAACAATGAAGATGAGAAGAGGCTGGATGGCCGTTATATGCCCCTCGACAATGAAGATGGGGAGAGGCCATGTGCCCATTTGTGCCCCAATCTTGTGGGGACCTCCAGATCCCTGAGGCCATAGTGGACCAAATCTGTGGGGACCTTCGAATCCTTGAGGCTACAATAGATTAGACCCAATGGGGACCTCCGAATCCCCGACATCCTTCGAGCAAAAAAGGTCCTCTTCGACCTCACCTTTTCTTAAGGATACAGCATCGATCCCCACCTTAACCGTTGATTCTCGACTTTAACCACTGCACTAGACTTCAACAAATAACCTCGGCTCGGATGACTGATGCTTACCTTGGCCGAGTCCTTAGCTACTGTCCTGAAAGCAACATTCGAATGTCGGACACTGACTTAAGGGAGGTTGCACCTCGAGCTTCATCTTCAAGGATCCTTAGCCGATCCTTACTCCTAATCGACCTCGGAGCCATTCACTATTATAACCCACCGCTCTCGTGAGATCGGCTCTCGTGCGGTTCCATCAAGCCGTGTGGCCCCATGTGGGACCAAGCCACTCCAACATCCAATCCAGACTAGCAGACCTCAAACTTTGATCCTTGATCCTAATTCCTGCATTTGCACCGAGCTTGCCGCCCGTAGGTATATGGCCTGCCTGAGGCCTGTCTCTCTCGATCCATGATTCGATTGTTGATGACATTCACCCAAAGCCTATCAATTTTTATCTGACCTAAAGATTGGAGTGGGGGCTAACCTATGAGGACCCCTAAAGTCCATCGATATTCGTTCAGCCATCGATCTTCATCCAAGCTGAAGATTGGAGCAGGGGCTAACCGACAAGGATCCTCAAAGTCTGTCGATATTCATCCAGGCCACCCATCAATTTTTATCTGGGCTGAATATTGGAGTTTGAGCTAACCAACGAGAACCCTCGAAGCCCTTTGATATTCATCCAGGCCACCTATCAATTTTCATCCAAGTCAAAGATTGGAGCGGAGGCTAACGTATGAGGACCCCTAAAGCCTGTCGATATTCATTCGGGCCACCCGTTGATTTTCTTCCGAGTTGAAGATTGAAGCGAGGGCTACCAACGAAAACAACCGAAGCCCATTGATATTTGTCCGGGCTGCTTGTCGATTTTCATCCAGGTTGAAGATTAAAGTGGGGGCTAACTGACGAGGACCCTCGAAGCTCGTCGATATTTATCCAGATTGCTTGTCGATTTTTATCCGAACCGAAGATGGGAGTGGCGCCTAACCAATGAGGACTCTCAAAGTCCATCGAAATTCATCCGAGTCGTCCATTGATTTTTATCTGAGTTGAAGATTAGAGCAGGCTAACTGATAAGGACCCCTGATGCCCATCGATATTCATCCAGGCCATCCATCAATTTTCATCTAGGCCGAAGATTGGAGAAGGGGCTAACTGACGAGGACCCCTAAAGCCTGTTGATATTCATCCAGGCCGTCTATCGATTTTCATCTAGATTCTAAAGATCGGAGCAGAGGCTAACTGACGAGTACCTCCGAAGCCTGTCGATATTCATTCGGGTCGTTTATCCGGGCCATTCGTTAATTTTTATCCGGGCTAAAGATCTATGGTGCATGAAGAAAATTCTCAACGAGATCCAAGGTCATCGTGACAAGATCCGCAGTGAAAGAAAATTCTCGACAAGATTCATGGTCATTGCGACAAGATCCTTTGATCAACCTACTGAAGAAGCCTCTAATCGACTTTCAAAATCAAAGATCCTTGACTAATTCATAAGAGCCTTGGATCGACCTAAAAATTAGCTCCCACATGAGCCTTATCAACCTTGAACTGTAATTCAGGTTTGCCTTGGGTTGTCTGGGCATGATGTGTGCCATGATTTGCTACCTTACGTATCTGGCGTATGCAATAACTTCGCTCAAAATGAGGAAGAAAGAAGAAGAAACAAGAGAAAGAAAAGAAGGCAAAAAAGGAAAAAAAGGAAGATCCTCACATGCTCAGCTTCAAACGATGCTGAGGTCTATCCCACGTGCATCTAACCATGCATAGGACTTGAGCTCCCAATAGCCCTAACATGGAATGGCCTATGAGCTCCAACATAAAATGATCTTTGATCAGCTAAAATTTCAAAGCAGGCCTAAGATTGAAGCCAGAGCAGGCTGCCCCTCACGAGGGAGAAAGAGCTCGGAATGTCTATCTCCTCTAATGCCTACATACTATTTACGTTAGAAGGACACTAACGTGTAGAACACCATGTTTCCTATGAATCCATGCAACGCGCCCTCCTCGGCTTCGAGACCGCTCAAAAACTTTCGCATGCTTAAGTTAGGACAATGCTTATGCCATTTGCATATGATCCCATGAGCGCTCATTCACAGGCCCACGAACTGACAGGCCTTAGAGCCCCTCTAGCCATGTCCCATCACCCGACGAGCCACCTAGCATAGCAAAGGAAAAAGAAAAGGAAAAACAAAGAAGAGAGGACTCGGAGAGAAGGAGCACTTGCAGTCGCATCTCCCCCCATGCGTGCACCTCCATTGGTGCTAGGACAAATGGCCCCAGGTGGCCTCCATCTTCCAGCCAACCCTCCGTGCATGCGCGCCCTCCACCAGTGCCTGGACCGCCACAAGGGTGGCCCCTAGCTCCTCACCACTCATCCACATGCCTTTGTCAATGCCTGGGCCAGCTCCGATAGCCCATGCGCCCCCTGCATGTTGCTTCGGTGCCAAGTCCCATTGGGTTGGTGATCGGGGCCTTCCCAGCCTGCGTTGAGGATAGGATGGCAAAGTCGAGCCCTTCCACATGTCTCCTTTTCGGCCAAGCACTTGTTGGCACTGCACGCACCTTCTTTTCGATCGAGCACCCGTCGACCCCATGTGCATCACCTTTCCTGCTGAGCACTTATCGGCTCCGTGTGCTCTCATCTACTCTAGCATGTTCAACAGCACCAGGGCTAGCCATGGGGGGAGGATAGAGAGAAGCAAGGCCACAAGCCCTCCCCTATGGTCCTTGCATGCACCCGCCAGCCTCAAGTCGGTCGGAGCTAAGGAAGAAAGGAGAGAGAGGGGAGGGGCTACAGGCCTCCCTCATGCGACCATCTATGTGATCGATCGGTGTCGAGGCTAGCCGACACTGAGGAGGGAAGGAGGAAAAGGAGGCGATGAAGTCATCCCTATGCCTCTCGTGCGGTCGCTCCTCCTCCATGTGCTCACTAAATCGACAACCTTGCTCTCCCTCAGCCAACAACGATCCTCTGATCTTCATGCATACCCACATGGGTGAAGCCATCCGCATGGACCATGGGGTCTCCTTCGCGTGCTCTCTTTCATTCCTACATGCACTTGGTCAGCACCAACGTCAGCTACCATCGAGGAAGAAATGAGGAAGGGGGGGTGGTCGGAGGGTGCATGCCTTCCCCGTACTCCCTTACATGGCCGGCCCTTCTCTATTCGGCCAATCCTACCCCGCACTTCCATGCATGGCCGAAACCACATGTGATGGTCTCAAAGTCTGACATGCCTCCCAAGGGCCTCCTGCATGGCCAAAGCACTCTCTATACCTCCTACGTCAGTGCATGATATGCTACTACCAGTGCCAAAGCTTTCTGTGCACTCCCATAAAGTGCCTTCGCTGATGCTATGGCTCATCAGGCTTATAGGTTTCTACCTATGATTACCTCGGACAGACGAGGAAGGAGAAGAAGGCTCTTGGTGCATCTTCAGTGGACTGGAATACTCCCTTCATCTGGCCAAATTCTAGCCCGAACTTAGGAGTAGGGAGTAGTGTTGGGAGTATTTTTGCACCAGCCCAAAACATGGGATCCGAAGAACCATGAAATTATGCTTTCAGTCATAAATATGCTTCGAGAATTATCTTGGCTTGCTTGGCTCTGACTGAGACTTTAGTTGCCTCGCTGCCTCTCGTCCCATCCCCCCCAAGGGCATATGATAGGACAAAAAGAAAAAGAGAAAAAGGTGGAGAGAAAAAAGATGCCCATGGATGCTCGCACTCCATGCGGTCGTCCAACTCTCGTCTCGACCTATAAGCCTTTAGGTAGCTTTGACCCTTGCATCGACGACTGATAGGTCCTCGGCCAATGGGTCCTCGGCCTACAGGCCCTCTTTGGCCAACAAGCCTTGAAAGAGAGAAGAAAGAAGGGGAAAAGGTGGTCATTTAAATCTAATCGAGGCATTAATTGTCTCTCCTTTTCTTGTCTGATCCTTCCATGGGCATCATAATAAGACAAAAATAGAAGAGAGAAAAGATGGTGGGAGAGGAAGAGAAAGGAAAGATGCACCTAGTTTTCATCTATGAGTGCCCATGCTTCCTCTACACGTGTTCGACCACTGCCTTGACTTACGAGCTCTATGGCAATATTGATCCTCGCATCAGTTGCGGACCGACCCTTGGCTGCGTCCCAGCACCTAGCCACAGAGCCCTAAAGAAGCTCTTTCATGGCCCTATCATATCATCCCATTAAAAAATGAAAGAAATCGTGAGAAAGGCAATATCCTCGAGGGCATATAATAGGAGATCAAAAAATCTCTAGCAGACCATGTTCTCCTACCACTCCAGCCTTCCTTATAAAAGGCACGATCCCTGACAATATTTAATTGAGAGATAGGATTTCTAACAAATCTGATACTCTCTCGTAACCCCAGCTTCCCTTATAAAAGAGATAAATAGGGACCTCCAAAATATGTAATCCCTCTCTCTCGAACGCTCTCCTTTCGCATATGTTAGCTAGATTACTGACTCAAGCGTCAGAGAATTCCCACTAGAGCCACCTCCGATGGAGACTGTTCTTGCAGGTCTCGTCTTCTGAAAATCCATCCTACCGCCCACTCTAGCATTTTCGATGCTCAACTAAAATCCGCATCAACAACAGATAAAAAGTATATTTCAAAAACTATATATTAATTTATTTGGAGTATATTAAAGAAGCTCTTATAGTATGTATCAAGAAATCAATAAGTATCTATCACTTGACCTTGTAATACATACCGATAGATATAATATTCTAAAAACTATATATAAATTTACTTGAAGGTATGTATTGGATTGCTGGATGACTAATTTACTAAGTGTATATCATCTAATTGTATACTATATATTAATAAAAAATTATGTGATGAAAATAAGAAAAAAATGGTGCTACCATGATTTCTTTTCTTCTATTTTATTTTTTAATCATGGGACCAATGACTCTATTAATAAAAGTTCCTAACTTTTGAGCTTATTTTTTATGATGGGCATTATAGAAAATATGACAAAATATTAAGCTCATCTCCTTTTTTCTTCTCTAACACCCACCTAATATGAATTTTGTTCATGAAAAGAAGTGATTCATGTCCAAGAGGAGGCAGCAATAAGAAAGCAGGCATGACAAGAAAGGGTATCTTAGAAAAGTAGAACAAGTAGGCGAGTATTGTTTCTACGTGGAAAATTTTGAGAGGAAGCCTCACGAATCATTAGCACGGAAAAAGTTTAATCAATAAGCCACACTGGATGTCGATGATGCTTGGTGCAAGTGATTGTGACAAAGCAAGAATGACATGTAGGAATAGGGCTTAAAAAATTCTTGATATGATTTAAAAAACTAAATAAAACCAACAACACTTTGTTATAAAAAAAAATTTATAAACGACTTATAGAATATCAAAAAATAAAAAAATGATCAAACCTAGAAGCATGCGAGGTACTGTCCTAAGATGATTCTCATCTTTTATGTAGAAAAATATGAAAAAATTATCTCAAGATACGATCGAAATCCTCTACCTATGACATGACTATAAAGAAGGTTGATAGAGATCCTTTTAGCATCCAAAAAAATAATCACAAAAAAAAAAACTTGAAGAGCAAAAGTTAGAAAGAAAGGAGGGAGAGGCTTTAATGGGTTATACCAAATTAGGTCTTGAGATGGCCCTTTTATAGCCATCTAATATAACTGTTTATAACCATTTAAATTTTTATCAATCGATTAAGACCTTTAATAAAGAGTTCAACGATCAAAAAATAAAAATAATATTAAATTCATATGATCATTTGGGCTTTTACTAATCCATTAAAACCTGTAACTAAGAGCACAATGGTCAGAAATTAAAAGCACAGTAATGAAGAGATTAATGGCATCACAAATGGTAAAATTAAAAGACATGGTTAAAATATTTGAAGGAAAATTTTAAGAAAATTTTGAGTTTTCCTTTTGGATTTCCTCCAACATAATAATCAAGTCAAGTTGGATTATATACAAGTTAGATTAGATGCAGAATGGTTCAAACAATCTTATATCTAAATCTGACATGTTTATTAAATAAGTTTGGATTTGAATTATGGACCCCTAGTGTTTAATAAATAGGCAACCTCCTAAACTTATTGTCCAACCAACCTATATAATCTATTAAATTATATAACCTATATAACATGTTAATCTATTGACATATTTAATAAGTAGGTAACCTACCTTCACCCGCTTAACCTAACCTGATCTGATTATTAAATGAGTTCAATAGGTCAAGAGCTGGAACCTAAACTCAGTCCAATTATTAAATAATTTAAAGAGGTTGATGTGTTCACAATCCAAATCTATTTAGTCCAAACTCACTCTTGTTAATTGTAGATTGAATACAAATTAGATTGATGGATCGGATCATAACTTTGCCAGTCTTATGGTAGAGTGATGAGAATGCCAGTCCATTTATGTAGTTTTCCTCTTTAACTAGCATGTGTTCTAGATGACATTTTTGTATAATGAATAAATATTTTATAGCTCGCTTTTAATATAGCCCCCATCCTTTAGTTATTTCTTCCAATCATCTTGTCAAGACTTCAATAGAGAAGGAAAAGGGTTGGATTCATCGCCCCTTTGTCCGATTGGTGATTATCCATTGGCTCACATGATGGACTTCGACAAATCTTAGGCACAAGTTGTTTAGGATTCTCAAATCCGATGGGAGATGCTCCACCCTATTGCTAATGATATCTCTACTTTGGAAGTGAGGTTTATGGAGTTGGCGGTCTTCACTGAGGATGAGACATCGAGGATTTCAAAGCGATGTAAATCAGAACTTATTGGTAAGTTTTTGAGGTATAATTTTCCAACTGATTTTGTGCAACATGAGATGAATCGGTGGCAAGTCGAGAGAGATTTTCATATGCTACCCTTATCTTAGGGTTTTCTTTTTTTTTTTTGCTTGCTTTCGAAGGAGATTCACTCAAAAGTTCTAGAGTATGATCCATCATCAGTTGCTAGCCATGAAATGTTAGAGGCCAATCTTTAAGCTGACCAAGGATACAATTAAAACAATTAATAGGAGGCTTAGGTTGCCAAATTTGTCGTTAGATGTATGGGAAAAGATATGATTTTGAAGATAGCCTAGAAGGCTAGTAAACCTAGGCACTTGGATGAATGGACTACTAACTCTTCCTATCTAGGGTTTGCTCGGGTCTACATGAAACTTGTCTGCAAATCAATGATCAAATGATATGGCAAGAATTTGTCTATATAGATTTTCTTGATACTTGCTCATCTTGTAAGGCTCAACATACCCTGCTGCCAACTTAGTGTATGGCCCCTAGATTAGGGTTGCATGTGTGTTGGTTATTTCATCTAAATTAAGGAAATGGGATAGACATTTTTCTATGCCTTTGATGCAGGTACCTCTTGGCTTTATCTTAAGAAAGTGGCTTCTAAGCACTCCTTGTCTAAGCAAGATTCAGTTAATGATGACCTTGGGTTAGCTACTGTGTTTTCAGGTTTGGCTCCTTGGCCTTTGAGGAGCCATTAGATCCTTCAATTGTTGCTCCTATGGATGTTCATATGCCCAAACTATCATCAAATCCGAGGCTAGATGCTGGTGGTTCTAAGAAAAAATGAAAATATCTCCATTTAACTCTTCTTTCTCTACCAGGTTATTAAAATCTGACTCTCCTCCTCCAACTTAGGTAATAGTTAGAGAAGAGTAGCCTCATGTTTCTGCTTCTAACAAAATCTCTAATGCTTTGATTCTATGTCCTAAAGGTGTTGGGAATATGCGCTCTTCTCACACAGATCGGCGTAGCCGTCGGTGATTAGCCAAGCAACAAGAAAGTACTTATTAGAGATCTCTGCGGAAGCACGATCAAATAAATTAAGGAATAGAGAAGAAGAGAGGAAGAGATTTTTGGAAGAAAAGAGCTTTTATTCAGTATATTTCAGCACACTGATAATCTTGATCTATTTTTAGTATATATATTTTTCAAAGGGTCAAGCCCAAGCTCATAGAAAAACTTTCCAAACCCAAACAACCCATGTATACAAAATAATAATCCATAAAAATTGAGCTGGTCCAGTTTTAGACTGAGCCGGCTAACCTACGACTGGGTTGGCTCAGTCTGGCTAACCTGCGACTGGATCGACTCAGTCCCAAACTAAGTCGACCCAGTTGTATACCGTGCCAACAGCCCAAAAATATTATTCTCTATTTAAATTTTCCTCTAAGACCTAGCCGATCTAGTTTCCAACTAAGTCAGCTCAGTCTCAGAGTGAATCGACCCAATTTCTGAACTTTATTATTGAGACTGATTCTTCTTTCGGCTCGCTTCCATCTTTCTATGATCTATCTTTTCATATTTTCAAGACTTGAGAGTGCTACTTCTAAGCTCACATTCTCCATCTTGGTACTTTCAAGTTCTTGTAAACTCATCTCTTCTCAACAGACCCATCCATGCCACATCTCTGAAAGCTATCTCTGGAGAGTATCTTCGTGAGTGCATCAGATTGATTCTTCTTGGTATGGATCTTCATCAATTCTACTTCACCTTCCTCCATCAGCTCTCTGATCTTATGGTACCTCATGTCTATATGCTTTGTGCGCGCATGATAGACTGGATTCTATGCCAACAACAGAGCACTCTGACTATCACTGAATAGTATAACCTTGCTCTACTCTACCTTCAACTCATCAATCAGCCTCCTAAGCCAAAGAGCTTAATTTGCAGCCTCTATTATCCCAATGTATTCGGCCTTTATGGTAGACAAGACCGTAATTGGCTGAAGGATTGACCTCCAAGATACCAGTCCATCATATATGCAGAAGAGATATCCAGTAGTAGACCTCCTTGTATCAACAATAAACCCTTCTAGAGGATCTGAACCTTCACACATCTTCATAGATTGTTCTCCAAATTCTTTCGACTGTCCACCAAACACCAAACCATAATTTCTTGTTCCATGTAGATATCTCAATATCCATTTCAATGCTTTTCAGTGTTCCTTTCTAGGATTAGCCATGTATTTACTAATCGTGCTCATAGCATGTGCTATATATGGTCTACAGCATACCATAATATACATCACACTGCCTACAACATTTGCATAAGGAACTCATTCCATGTACTCTCTCTCCATTTTTGACTGGGGGCATTGCAACTTGGGGAGAGACATGGCTTGATAATGACGTCTCACAGGTTTGGCCTTTTCCATCCCAAATCTCTCCAGAACCTTCTGGACATACTTTTCTCATGACAAATGGAGCACTCTTTGCACCTATCTCTGCAAATTTTCATTCCAAGAATTTTCTCAGCTGGATCTAAATCTTTCATCTCAAATTCAGATGATAATACCATTTTCAATCTTTTCATAGCATCCATGCTTCTACTAGCTATGAACATATCATTTACATGCAATAATAGGTACAGAACATCCTCCTCATCTACATCCTTGATGTAGACACAATAATCATGTTCATATCTACTGAAATCCAGGCTCAAGACAAAGCCATCAAACCTTCGATACCACTAATAAGGAGATTGTTTCAAGCCATATAAAGACTTTCTGAGTAAACACACCTTTTCTTGCTGTCCTATCTCCATGAAATCATCTGGCTGCTTCATGTAGATTTTTTTCTCCAAAGTTTCATGAAAGAAGGCCATCTTCACGTCCATCTATTCCAATTTCATGTTATATTGTGCCACCAGTAATAGCAAAATTCAAATAGATGTATGACACACCATAGAAAAAAAAATTTCTATATAGTCAATCCCTTTTCTTTGTGAGGATCCCTTTGCTACTAGCTTTGCTTTCAATCTGACTCTACCTTATTCTGAAGGTGCTTCTTTTTTTGTGAACATCCACTTTGAGCCAATAGGTTGAGCACCCTCTAGAAGATCCATCAGCTGCCATGTCTGATTCTTCTCAAGTGATTCCATCTCCTCCATCATGGCCTACATCCATGAATCATGATCCTCACTCTCCATGGCCTCTGCATAATTCTCTGGATCTCCATTAGCAGTGATGAGTGCATAGGAGATAACTTCATCAATGCCATATCTGATCGGACTCCTAATAGTACGCTGGGGCTTGTACAAAGCCACTCTCACTGATACATCTCTATCTGATGTCTGTGGCTGCTCCTGTACATCTGTTTGACCTGCCGACCCTCCATGCTGATTTTCAATCTAAGATAATATTTTCTGCCTAGCTCCACCTCAAAAGGAACACTCCTGTAAGTGGATGTAACCTACATGCCATCATTCTCTGACTGGCCACTGTTGTTCATCTTTATTTTCCTAGTTCCATCAATCTCAGACCTCCTCAAGATGTTCTTCTCATCAAAGATAATGTCTATGCTGATCACTGACTTCTATGCCTGAGAGTCTCACAGCAGGTACCCCTTGACTCCTTGTGGATATCCTATGAATATCATCTTTTAAGATTTTGGATCCAATTTGCTTCTCTCGATTGCCTCCATATGTGCATAGGCTGTACAATCAAAAACTTTTAGACGATCAAGCTCCACCTTCTTTCCACTCCAGACCTCTTCTGGAATGCCTTCATTCAGCTTATAATGAGGGGATCTGTTCATAAGAAAATAAGCAAAAATTAGAGCATCACTCCAAAAAAACTTTGGAAGTGATGTCCGCAGCCTCAAATTCTGTGCCTTCTTGATCAGTATCCGGTTCATCCTCTCTGCAACACCATTCTACTGAGGAGTCATTCTCACTGTGTAATGACGTTTGATGCTATTTTTCTTACAGTACCTCCTAAATTCTAGACTAGTATATTCTCCTCCATTGTCCAACCTTAGATACTTTACCTATCTTTCTGACTCCTTTTCTACTTCAGCTCTCCAAGCTCTGAACCGGACAAACACCTATGATTTTTCTTTGATCAGATAAACCCATACCTTCCTTGAAAAACCATCAATGAAAGTAATAAAATATTTTACCCCACCTCTAGCTGATACAAGAGCTGGTCCCCACACATCCGAGTGCAATAAATCTAGCACTCCCTCGCTGCGCTTGATACTTCTGGCAAACTTCATCCTATGCTGTTTGCCAAAGATACACGGCTCATAAAGATCTGTGCTCTCCTTCTTCAGGGCTAGGATCATATCTCTTCTGCTTAGTTTTGTGAGCCCACGGTCACTCATATGATCCATCCGATAGTGCCACAGCTAATATAAAATTTGCTCCTATGCCGCTGCTAGCACCTCCATACTATCATTTACCACTGAGCCTTCTATTCTGTAAAGATTGTTGCTCAGTCTTCTACTTCTCATCACCACCAAAGCTTTCTTAAAAATTTTCAGACGTCCACTCCTAGCCTAGCTACTAAAAGCATAACCCTACTCCTCTAAGTAGCCTAAAGAAATCAAATTCTTTTTCAACTCTGCTACATACCTGATATTTGATAATGTACAAATAATCTCGTCGTACATCTTCACCTTGATAGAGCCAATTCCAGCTACTTTACATGGATGATCATCTCCAAGGCTGATACTTCCATTATCGGTCTTCTGGTAGATAACAAACCACTTTTGATGAGAAGTATAGTGGTGCGAGCATGCTGAATCTAATATCCACATAGTATCGCACTCTATGAATTCATCTGATATAACTAGCAGATCTTCTTCACTGCTCACAGAAGCTGTATCATCTTCCTTGCTGGCCTTTTCTTTTTCTGATCTCAAAAGGGGACAATCCCTCCTCAGGTATCCAGACTGATGATATTTATAACATTTCAATGTCATCTTCCTCTAATCGTGAGATTTTGATCTGCTCTTGAATTTTTCTATTGTCTTCTTCTTTGATCTTTCCTATCTTTCGTTCACAGCCAAGATCTCAGACTTAGGATCTTTCTTGCAGATCTTCTTTTTTTGCTCATTTGATCTGAGCACATCAACAATCTCTTCATAGTTTAGGATCTTTTTTTCATAAACTAGAGTTGTTATGAGATTATCATACGAACCTAGGAGAGAACATAATAGCAGTAATGCCCGATCCTCCTCGTCGATCTTCACATTCAAACTCATCACCTCAGAATACATCTGATTGAACCTTTAGATATGTGCAACAAGATTTTTGCCTTCGGATATCCTCAGACTATACAACTATTTCTTCAACCATAGCTTATTCATCATATTCTTTCCCATATATGTATTCTCTAGTCTCTCCCAAAGCTCCTTTGCCGTAGTCTCTGTGTAAACCTCGGGCAAAATCTAATCAACCAAGTACATCCAGATTGTGCTAAAATTAATTTCCTCCAACTCTTTCCAATCCTCAGTACTGATCTTTTTGGATCTTTCTTTTGTCAAGATCTTGTAGATCCTTTACTGAACTAATAAGTCTTTTACTCTTTGCTATCATAGGATAAAGTTTTCCTTGCCATCGAATTATTAGATATGTATGCCCTAGAAGCCAGAATTAGCTGACACTTGTAATACATTTCTAAGAACAAAATTATAATTTTGACTATAAATAATAAAGTGGGTTATTTTCTGTCACATATGTGTATTTAGTGTCTGTGATACATTCTTTAAGTTAATGGTAATGATAATTCTTATTTTTAAGAGTTGAAAATTTAAGACAAGAATTTTCATTTATTAACTCATAAACAGCTCCTGACCGTAGGATCATCATGAGGATGATGATTGATCCAGAAGGTTAGTGTATAATCACTTTTTTATAGTAGATGAGTCTTAAGTCTATGATGTAGAGACATCAGAGCGAGAGTACATGTACTTGTTAGAGAATGAGGGCACTGAGCATGACCACCTCGAGTAGACATAAGAAAGTTTACCTTCTCATCCATGACTGATTCGATGCTGTAGTGGTGTGTCTGGTTCTTTGATCTGAGGTAAATCAACAGTTCACCTTGAGGGTGTTATAGTTTGACTACACTATAACTCGATCTCCTAGTCATTCAAAATTCTGAGATGTATGTTGGCTATAGCATGTTCATTGTAGGAATTAGATTGCACCAAGATGAAATCTATCTACCTCGGTGGATGAGGAGCAATCCTATAATGATTATGAGAATCAAGTCCATAAGTCCATAGCTATGGCAGAGAGTGAAATAATAGAAAGAGTTTCTATTAAGGTTTTCACAATCGAACTTGAATCGAATGATTAAATCATATGATAGAAATTAGGGTTTCATGAGTTCACCTTAACCCTAATCTGATCGAAGCTTAAGATAGAAGAACTTAATCACACAAGTAGCTGCACCGAGTGGTTCAATTTCAATTTTGATGGGTTGCCACCATATGTTGCTAGGTGTCACTAATGGATTTTGGAAGCAATTAGAATGATTTAGATGATCGATCATTCTAAGTTGTCTGAACTAGAAGAGTTCTGATCCATCGAAAGGAGTTTCGATGATGTCAATGATGGAGATCATGACATATCCCATTATCATACAGAACTGAACCTAACTGGATCACACAAATAAGGATTTAGATCTGAATATCATCAATTGGATTAACCCAATTTAATTGATTTGAATAAGATTCAATTAGGTTCAAGAAAATCGTGCTAGCACACGATTGAGCCTAACGTTCTCCTTTTTCTATCATAAAAGTTATCTCGACTGAGCTAAATGAGTTTGTGGTCACTTAGATATCTTTATCTAGTCTGGTTGGAGCTTGTCCAAGTTAGAAAAGAATTATCTTAATTTATGAGATAAATTTAAGACAACGCCTATCATTTTCCATCACCTACTAATTCTTATACTTCGACTTGATCAAACGTTGACCTTTGACCCTTGAACATCTGCCCATGTGTCATATACTTATTGGAGAGCAGATAGGGGCTTGTCCCCTTTTTGAAAATTGGAAAGAAGGGGCACACACCTAGGATGGCATGCGCCCATGGATAGGGATGCTAGAGTCCCATACGGATGGGACTCCAGATTGCTTCTTGGTTTCTACTTAGGTGGCCCTTGGGTATCTACTTTGACCAATCTTAGGCGCCATCTAAGAATGAACTTATAGGTTTCTCATCTGATTGGATCAGATGATGTCATCCCACCAATCAGATTTAGATCTAATTGACCAAAGCAATGCGATTGGCCGGGATGATGCAGCACTACATGGTGCAGCTGAGTCTATAAATAGATCTTATCTGCGCCCACTTTCAAGAGAGTTTATCTCAAGCCATGCCCCAAGATTGCCCCTCTCCCTTCTCCATGCCACCATCTGGCCCTCTCCCTCCTATCCACGCCCAAGAAAGTTGGGTTCTTTTGATTAGTGCGAGTCAAGCAAGAAAGGTTGACGAAAAAGGAAGAAGGCAGCACTGCTGCAGAGACGACGGATGATCTTCAGAAGGTATTTTGAAGATCCTTCAAATCAGATCTAGATCTAATTTTTGAAGAAAAAAAAGAGAAGAAGAAGATCTTCAGATCTAGCTCGAGTGAATACCGGTAGAGGTCAGGCGTTTGCGTGGCTAGATCCAAAATATCAGAGCTTCCATAGAATCATCAACGGATAATCAAATTACGTAAGATCAAGATAAAAATTAATTTAAAATTAATTTAATTTTATTTTTTATAATTATTAGATTATAAATTAGATTTAAAAGATGTCAGATTTGATCTAGATCTAAAAAAAAATTTTTAAAATATGTTTCTCAATCCAATTAGATCTGAACGAATCTGACCCATAAAATTAAGATTTTCCTTTAACTGGTATCAGAGCCAGGTTCTTATAAATTTATTTAGATCTAATTTAATTTAATTAATTAATGATTTTAGATATCATATGAGATATAATTAAATCTAAAATTAGAAAATTAAAAAATTAAAAAAAAATAATTTAGATCTAATATGTGTGAGATACATAACTAGACTAGGAATAGAATTGTTCTATGTGTAGTCTAGTTTGATCATAATTTTTATTTGATTAAAAATAATTTTTAGATTTATTTATTTTATATTTTTTAATATTATAAATATTATAATCAGATCTAAAAATAAAAAATAAAATAAAATTAATTATTCATATGAGATATGATAGTTGCATGTTTAGACTAGTTGTAGAATAGTTCTGCAAATAGGTCTAGATCAAATTTTATTTGATATGATCAAATTTAAATTTATTTTTTAGATAATTATGAGATAATTTAGATCTAAAAAATATGCATGCATGTTATATGTGATATATATAAAATATATTTTAATTAGATCTATTTTTTATATATGAGATATATGCTTAGATCTAATTAGTTTTTTGTAGATTAGTTATATTTTTGATTAAGATGTTTTTCTTGGCCGTCTGGTCATAAGAATAAAGTAGGGCTTAAAGACCCTCTCATCTCATTTGATAGGGTGTTCTTATGATATGTAGGGGTGCTGCGCGTTCGTCCTTAATCAAAAATTGAAAACTTACTTTCTGCAAAATCCTAGATCCTGAAATCCTAGGATCTTATTTACATGTTTTGTTTAAGAATCCTAACTTAATTAAGAATTAAGTTTATGAAATATCAATTAGGTCTAAAATTGAGAATTTCAGATCTAAGACATATTCATAAATCTGGGTTTGGGCTTGGGTAGCTCAATTAGGTCTAGTGGTTGATCAAACCGAATCAAGAGTTGGTTAGATGGGATCAACAATGCTTAAATTGACCAGCCTAATAGGATTAAGTCTGGGTCAAGATCGAGTCACGATGAGTGATCGATCAAGCTAAGACCTAATTAGGCTCAGTGGTTAGAGTCTGGATTGTAGGCTAACCCTGATTGGTTCTGTCTCAACAATTTGGTGTCTAAGGTAAGTTTGGCAGATACGATCGACTGATTTTTAATTAGGAGCTACTCGACTCGAATGCGTTCTTGTCGAGTTAATGGCATATCCTTTCCACCGGTCTTACTTACCTGGCCATGTTTGTTGACTCAGTTCTGATCTGAGGTGGTCAATAATCCGAGCTAACCCATGCCACTAGGTTAGTCGTAATGGTTATGACTATGTCAAGTCTAGTATAATGAGACCTAAATCAAATCTCCATAAAAAAAGATTAAGTCTAAGGTCTTCCACCATTGTAGATGTGCGGGCCCTTTCCGAGGTTGATTGTTCTCGGTTGGTTATAGTGGCTTAGTTGCATCGGAAAGACGCAATCATGTCTATTAGGCATCGGATGCTACAAGCTGGAGGATGAATTGGGCTCAATATTCTAGATACGGTGAGAGACCCAATTAGAAATTCAGTTTATGCAAATGATGGGTCTGACTTAACTAAGGAGTGGATCAATATTTCGGACATGATAAAATTCATTAATTAGAGATCAAGTATGGGTGCATCATGATTAGAGAATTATTGAATAAGAGTTGTTCACTCATTGGCTAACCCATCACCAATAACTGTTAGGTGAGGTGATGAGTCAGTTGGTGGGACCGCACCACCCACTAAAAATTAGTAATCGTGAAGACTTTCGCATCTTTACAGAGAAAGTATAGGGATCCAAGAAAATAGTGAGAGCTAATTTATTTAAAAATAAAATTTTTAAATAAATTGATTAAGTCTTAATTATAATATCTAACTAAAAATTTTGACTCTCTACAGAAAAATGTCTGCATCCAATCCACTAGCATGAATCCTGGACACCCATAGACTGATCGGACTAAATTACAAGGATTGGCTCCAAAACTTTAAAATTATTTTGGATTCTGAGAAGTTAACTCATGTATTGGATTAGGACCCTCCCATCTTACCAGCTCGTCCATTCGCTGAACAGAGAGCATCTCTGGATAAGTGGACTGACGAAGATAATAAGGCCAGATACTACATGTTGGACTCGATGTCTGATGAGCTTCAGTACCAACATGAAGATATCAGAACTGCTCATCCTAAATATTGGCTCACCTACAGGAGATGTTTGGAGAACAGAGTCGCGCAGCCAAGTATCAAGTCACTAAACGACTGTTCAAGACTAAGATGCGTGATGGGCAGTCAGTCCAAAATCATTATCTGATGATGATCAAGGATTTGGAAAAGCTTGAGAAGCTTGAAGTGAGATCGGACTTGGATCTACAGAATGATATAATTCTATAATTCTTGACTGATGCATTTGGACAGTTCATCATGAACTACCATATGCATAAACTTCAAAACTCCTTGGCCGAACTTATGAATATGCTGGTTACCACTGAGCTTTCCATGAAAGCTTAGTACTTGCTATAGAACGAACTTCTTCCAAGAGAAAGTCTTTTATAAAGAAGAAGAAGTCTGCGAAAAAGCAAAAGATGGAAGGAGGAAAGAAGAAGAAGGTAGAGTCGAAGAAGAAGGCCACTGATAAAGAAAAAGTATTTCCATTGCAATAATGACGGCCACTGAAAGCGAAACTGCCCTACTTACCTGGCCATCCTAAAGAAGAAGGAGGTAGGTCCTTCTAGAGGTATGCTCGTTATTGAGTCTAACCTTACGGTTTCTTCTGCATCCAGTTGGGTGCTTGACTCTGGTTCTAGTGCTCACTTGTGCACTTCTATGCAGGATCTTGAGGATAGCAGGAGGCTGAGGGATGGTGAGATGATCCTACGCATCGAAAATGGAGCAAGAGTTGCTGTCGTGGCCGTGGAAACATACCCTCTTCGACTACCATCTGGTTTAGACTTAGTATTAAAAGACTGTTATTTTATGTGCCTGCAGCAAGCAGAAATTTGATTTCTATTTCTTGCCTTGCATTAGAAGGCTATGTAATTAGTTTTCTTAAGGACCATTGTAACATTCTTTATGAAAGAAATAAAATTGCAAATTATTTTCTTATTAACGATCTTTATCAGTTACATGTTGATGTATCTATTTTTAACTTTCGAAGCAAAATGTGAATGCCATAAAATCAAAACTATCCTAGGGATAGTCCTAATGATAGGTATCTATGGCACCTAAGATTAGGTCATATAGCAGAAGATAGGATTAACAAATTGGAGAAAACTGGGCTATTGAGTCCATTGACTTCTGAGTCATATCCAATTTGTGAATCCTATCTTCATGGCAAAATGACTAAGCTTCCTTTTATAGGACATGGGGAAAGGGCCACAGATCTTCTTGTCCTAGTACATACAAGATGTGTGCGGCCCATTTGATGTGCCGGCTAGAGGCAACTTAGTCTACTTCATAACCTTTACCGATGATTTATCAAGGTATGGGTATATGTATCTTATGAGACACAAGTCTGAAGCGTTTGAAAAGTTCAAAGAATTCAGACATGAAGTAGAAAAGCAAATTGAAAAACCCATTAAGGTTCTTCGATCAGATCGAGGAGGTGAATATCTTAGTCGGAAATTCCTGGACTATCTCAAAGAAAATGGCATAGTCTCTCAATGGACTCCACCAGGAATACCTCAACTCAACGGGGTTTCAGAATGGAGGAATCGAACCCTATTAGATATGGTCCAATCCATGATGAGCTTCATAGACCTTCCTGATTTTCTTTGGAGGATACTATTTGTTAACTGCAATATACCTACTGAATAGGGTTCCTTCTAAAATCATTCCTACCACACCGTATGAGATATGGCATGGTAAGAAATCAAGTCTGAGTCATCTTAGAATTTGGGATTGTCCGGCTCATGTCAAAAGACAACAAGCGGACAAGTTAGACTTTAGATCCTTTAGAGCTCGATTCATAGGATATCCTAAAGAGTCATTAGGATATTTTTTTCATATTTTAGAAGATCACAATGTGATTGTGAGTCGACATGCCATCTTTCTTGAAAAATAGTTTATTCAAGATAACGGCATTGGAAAGCAGATCAAGCTCCATGAGAAAGTTTCACAAGAGCAACGAGTTAAGGATCAAATGGAACCAAATCAGGTTAAGCCAATCCATACACTACCTCCTCCACCTCGTAGATTGAAAAGGATTTTCCATCCTCCTAAAAGGTACTTAGGTACTATTTCAGAAGATGTAGAGAAAATGTTTCTCATAGGTAATGGGGTTCATGCTGATGATCCCAAAATCTATAATGAGGCGATATCAGATATCGACTCCGAGAAATGATTAGAGGCAATGAAGTCAGAAATTGACTCGATGTACTCAAAGCAAGTCTAGATCTTGGTAGATCCACCAGAAGGTATAGTACTTACTGGATGTAAATGGATCTTCAAGAGAAAGATTGGTGCAGATGAGAATATGGAGACATTTAAGGCTAGATTAGTGGTAAAAGGCAATGCGAAGGCATTGACTATCAGGATATCTTTTCGCCAATAGCTATGCTAAAATCTATTCGTACATTGCTTGCTATTACAGCCTATTTCGATTATGAAATATGACAAATGAATGTGAAAATGATGTTCTTAAATGGATATCTTGAGGAAGATATCTATATGGAATAGTCGTTAGGTTTCACATCCAGTGATGATGATCACAAGGTATGCAAGCTGCAAAGGTCCATATATGGACTTAAGCAAGTATCTCGGAGTTGGAACATTTGTTTTAATGATGTGATCAAAATGTTTGGTTTCATCAAAAATGAGGAGGAGCCATGTGTCTTCAAAAAGGTCAGTGGGAGCGCTGTTGTCTTCTTCGTATTGTACGTAGATGACATCCTCCTTATCGAAAATGATATTTTCATGTTGACCACAGTTAAAATATGGTTATCTAAAGAATTCTCTATGAAAGACCTAGGAGAAGCATCCTTTATTCTAGGAATTAAGGTCTATAGAGATAGACCAAATAGGATGCTAGGACTTTTACAGAAGATGTACATAGAGGAAATACTAAAGAGGTTTAGTATGAAAAACTGTAAGAGAGGTTTAGTACCCTTCAGGCATGGCATTCAACTTTCTAAGAAGATGTGCCCTAGCACACTGGAGAAAATAGAATGCATGAGCAAGATCCCTTATGCTTCAGCAATAGGGAGTTCATGTATGCCATGTTATGTACACGACCTGATATAATCCATGCCGTGAGTGTCACGAGCAGATATCAGTCGAATCTAGGTAAAGAATATTGAACTTCTGTGAAATGTATCCTTAAGTACTTAAGAAGAACTAAGGATATGTTGTTGGTCATTGGTAATGAAGAACTCCAAGTCCAGGGGTATACAGACTCGGACTTTATGTCTGATGTAGATGATCGAAAGTCGACATCTGGAAGTCTGTTTGTGTGCAATGGTGGAGCTATCAGTTGAAAAAATTTCAAATAGATAGTGATAGCAGATTCCACCATGGAAGCAGAATATATTACTGCATCGAAGCTACGAAGGAGGCATTCTAGTATAAGAAGTTTGCCGCGAAGATCGGAGTGATGCCATCAGATGTCATTCCTCTGTACTATGACAACAATGGTGTCATAGCCCTTGCTAAGGAGCTGAGGTCTCACCAAAAATTCAAGCACATCGAGTGGTGATACTACCTCATCTACGATTACCTCGAGAAGGATTACGTCGAGGTCAAGAGAGTCGACTCCGCAGACAATGCGGTAGATCCGCTTATAAAGCCATTGGATCAGCGAAAGATCGAAGCCCACCTTAAGAAGATGGGACCTAGATTTATAGCCAATTGGCTTTAGATCAAGTGGGAGTTTATTAGATATGTGTTCCCTAGAAGTCAGAATTGGCTGACACTTGTAATACATTTCTAAGGGCAAAATTATAATTTTGACTATAAATAATAAAGTGGGTTATTTTCTATCATATATGTATATTTAGTGTCTGTGATACATCATTTGAGTTAATGGTAATGATAATTCTTATTATCAAGAGTTGAAAATTTAAGATAAGAATTTTCATTTATTAACTCATAAACAGCTCTTGACCGTAGGATCATCATGAGGATGATGATTGATCCGGAAGGTTAGTGTACAATCACTTTTTTATAGTAGATGAGTCTTAAGTCTACGGTGTAGAGACATCAGAGCGAGAGTATAGGTACTCGTTAGAGAATGAGGGCACTGAGCGTGACCACCTCGAGTAGTCATAAGAAAATCTACCTTCTCATCGATGACTGACTCAATGCTGCAGTGGTGTGTCTGATTCTTTGAACTGAGGTGCATCGGCAGTTCACCTTGAGGGTGTTATAGTTTGACTATACCATGACTCGATTTTCTAGTCATTCAAAATTCTGATGTGTATGTTGGCTATAGCATGTTCATTGTGGAAATTGGATTGCACCAAGATGGAATCTATCTACCTCGGTGGATGTGGAGCAACCCTATGATGATCATGAGAATCAAGTCCATAAGCCCATGGCCATGGCAGAGAATGAAATAAAAAAAAGAGTTTCTATTAAGGTTTTCATAATCGGACTTGAATTGAATGATTAAATCATATGATAGAAATTAGGATTTGACGAGTTCACCTTAACCCTAATATGATCGGAGCTCAAGATAGAAGAACTTAATCACATAAGTAGCTGCACCGAGAGATTTGTTTTCAGTTTTGATGGGTTGCCACCATATACTGCTAGGTGTCACTGGTGGATTTTGAGAGCAATTAGAATGATTTAGATGATCGATCATTCTAAGTTATCTGAATCAGAAGAGTTTTGATCCATCGAAAGAAGTTTCGATGATGTCAATGATGGAGATCGTGACATATCCTATTACCATACAGAACTGAATCTAACTGGATCACATAAACAAGGGTTTGGATCTGGATATCATCAATTGGACTAACCCAGTTCAATTGATTTGAATAAGATTTAATTAGGTTCAAGAAAATTATGCTAGCATACGATTGAGCCTAACATTCTCCTTTTTCTATCATAAAAGTTGCCTCGACTGAGCCAAATGAATTTATGCTCACTCAGATATCTTTACCTAGTCTGGCTAGAGCTTCTCCAAGTCAAAAAAAGGTTGTCTTAATTTATGAGATAAATTTAAGATAACACCTGCCATTTTTCATCACCTACTAATTTTTGTAATTTGACTTGGTCAAACGTTGACCTTTGACCCTTGGACATCTGCCTATGTGTCATGCACTTATTGGAGAGTAGATAGGGGCTTGTCCCCTCTCTAAAAATTAGAAAGAAGAGGTGCATGCCTAGGATGGCATGCGCCCATGGATAGGGATGCTGGAGTCCCATACGGATGGGACTCCAGGTTGCGTTTTGATTTCTACTTAGGTGGCCCCTGGGTATCTACTTTGATCAGTCTTAGGCGCCATCTAAGAATGAATCTGTGGATCTCTCATCTGATTGGATCAGGTGATGTCATCCCATCAATCAGATTTAGATTTGATTGAACGAAGCTATGCAATTGGCTGGGGTGATGCAGCACTATATGGCGCAGCAGAGTCTATAAATAGACCCTATCTACGCCCACTTTCAAAAGAGTTTATCTCAAGCCACACCCCAAGGCTGCCCCTCTTCCTTCTCCATGCCACCATCTAGCCCTCTCCCTCCTCTCCATGCCCAAGAAAGTTGGGTTCTTCTGATTAGTACGAGTCAAGCAAGAAAGACTGACGAAAAAGAAAGAAGGCAGCACTGCTGCAAAGACAATGGGTAATCTTCAAAAGGTATTTTGAAGATCCTCCAAATCAGATCCAGATCTAATTTTTGGAGAAAAGAAAGAGAAAGAAAAAATCTCTAGATCCAATTCGAGTGGATACCGGTAGAGGTCAGGCGCTTGCGTGGCTAGATCCAGAACATCAGAGCTTTCGTAGGATCATCAATGGGTAATCAGATTACCCAAGATCAAGGTAAAAATTAATTCAGAATTAATTTAGTTTTAATTTTTATAATTATCAGATTATAAAATATATCTGAAAAGTATCAGATCTGATCTGGATCTGAGAGAAAATTTTTGAAATATGCCTCTCGATCCAATCAGATCTGAACGAATCTGATCTGAGAAATCAGAATTTTTCTTCACGAACTTCTCAAAATCCATCTTGAATCTACTTGATCCTATGACTTCAAACAAGTCAAGAACAGATCCCTAACATCCTTTACGATCACACACCAGTAAAACTATCCTTCACAGAAGATCTAACTAGTCCTAGATCCTCTTTCCAAATTTTTGTATCACCATTTCTCCGTATAAATAATCTCCATCTCAATTTAGAAGCAAACTAGAAGTTTTAGGATAAAATCTAGTGCAACAGATCCTAGATGTAGTAAATCCTAGGTATCTTCCTTCCTTCCATGTAATACCGCTCTAATACCAAATGTTGGGAATATGCGCTCTTCCCACATGGATTGGCATGGCCGTCGGTGATTAGCCAAGCAACAAGAAAGTACTTCTTAGAGATCTCTACGGAAGCATGATCAAATAAATCAAAAAATAAAGAAGAAGAGAGGAAGAGATTTTCGAAAGAAAAGAGCTTTTATTCAGTATAT
>QRFJ01000072.1:869459-955461 GCA_006176705.1 Cocos nucifera | reverse complement strand
TTATTCTTATTTTATTTTATTTATTAAAATAATAAGAATCAGATCTGAAATATTTCAAATCTGATACAGATCAAAGAGAAAAAATTTTGAAATATATCTCTTGATCTGATCAGATCTGAACGAATCTGGACCGAAAAATCCGGATTTTCCTTCATCTAACACGACCACTATTGATTGCTTCTTTTCCGTCATCATGTAGTTTTTGCACCAAGAAATAATATTATTGAAATGGGAAGAATTTTATTGAAAGAAAGTTACTGACAACGCATCTCCGAATTTTTTATGTTTCAGGATTGTGGGAGCATTGTTCCTCTGAGTTTCTTCAGGCGATAGGCTCTAGGCCAGGCGACCTCCTCCATCTCATGCTGGCTTTCTTAATTTAGGGCGAGCTCCTCTTGATTTTAACGCTGGGAGATGATGGATTATCGAAGTACCAAGCTTCCGAAGATAGCATCGATGATTCTGGGAGGTGGCCGATCTCCTTGTCGTTCCTCCCTCATTGGTGGTTCTAGCTTCCAGGGAGAGGATTTTTTCGCATCCTTCCATCGGAGCTTCCTTGATGATGAGCTCAAGAAGGAGTTCGGGCCTCGCTTGCGCTGGGGAGGTCGTGAGCACGGCCGAACTTCATTCCGCCCTCCTGTGAAACCTTTGTTGGAGCTTTCTTGATGACGAGCTCGAGGGGGAGTTTGGCCTTGCTTGCGCTGGAGGAGGTCGTGAGCGCGGTCGAACTTCATTTCACCCTCCAATGAAACTTTGTCAGGCCTTCCTTGATGACGAGCTCGAGGGAGAGTTTGGTCTTGCTTGCGTCGGGGGAGGTTGTGAGCGCGGTCAAACTTCATTCCGTCCTCTAGTGAAACCTTCTGAGGAAGAACTTCTACTCTCTGTTTCTTCTTCCTAAGGGCGATTGGTATGCTAGGCCAAATGCTCTTTCTTAAGATCGATTCCTGATATCCTGATGGCATGTTTGCTGGTAAAGTCACCGTCGGAGGCTGCCGCACGGTCTGCATCATCTTGGCAAGGCCACGAACCTGCTGGACTAGTAGGTTGAATTGCTTCGCATCTACCGTGGCTTTAGGTGGAGCCTGGATTGCCAGGGCTAAAGCGGGAGCAGATGGAGCTGGCACGGAGGCCGCCGATCATTGAGTCAAAGTTCTCCTGGGAGGCATTCTTTCTTGGAAAAGAACTCTAGAGAGGAAGAAGAGAGATCTCTGAAGAGAAAAGATAGAAATCATCACCGAGCACTTCTTTAAGAACAAGGGGCCTCAAGACTTTCTTGGGAAAGTCTGTTCTTTCCTCGGAGGACTTAGACTTCATTAGATTTAAGTACCAAATCCCGGATGACATCAAGTTAAAAGTCGCCGATCCTGAAGAGCAAATAGCTCTTCATCATTCCTTGGTACATAACTGGAAGGAGCGCTTCTTCTTCATCTTGGCCGAGCAACCTTAGGGCTTCAGCACACTCTGGGGTCGACCCTATAGGTCAGCGGTCAAGGCTCCAATTTTGTCCGATGCTAAGGAGGAGACAATAGCTCGGCTTTCCACTTTTGTCCCCCCTCCATTATCCAAACTTCTCATCGAGGAGAATTTATTCAAAGTCGGGTTGATTCCGATTGATCCGAAGAGTAAGTTGAATTTTTGCTCAGCTCGATTCTATTTTTGTTCTTTTTATTCATATGTTCTTATTGTGTTCACTTTGTCTTCTTTGCAGCAATGTATCAGGCCGACCTTGAATCCCTTCGTTGGGTTGCGAAGAAAAGGAAGGCGAGCACGACTCCCACCCCCAAGCATAGCCAACCAGAATTTGTTCTTGCCCAACCTGTGGCGAGACGTTCCTCGACTCTGAGTGGTAAACCAAAGAGGGAATCTTCAACACAGGTGAAAGTAGTGGCGTCTCTTCGATCAATGGCTCCAGGGACTCTGCCCCCCGAGCTTCCACTTCGTCATCCCATCAAAGTTCGGGCAGGTCCCGAATTTCAATCCACATGTCATCGTAGGGGGACCGACATGTCCCCGAAGCTTCGACTCTGTTGGAGGTTACTCCTAAAGCCGAAGCCCAAGACAGTAGGAGCGGCCTTGGTGACTATAGGATAGCTTGGTCCCTTATCTGATCTATTCTTCTTCCTGCTGACGTCCAAGCCATGGATGAAAAGGGGGTTGCTTTTTGAGTCCATGACTCATATGACTCCCAACTCTGGGTAAGTGATGTCTTATCACACTTTGGTCTTACTTTTCAGGGTCTAGGTCATGCTAATTTGATTGATTTTTTTTTTTAGCTCGCCCACCACTTGGATCACTTCTCCGATGCAATGCGCGAAGCTTGGCGTATTTTGAAGAAGGCATGGAGAAGGCCATCCAAGCCAATAAGAGAGCCAACGACGTCGAGCTCTCCAAGCTGAAGGCCAAAGAGGAGCTGAAAAAAGAGATGAAATGACTAGAATCCGAGCTCCTCAAGGCCTAATCCAATTTTGAAGCTCAGCTGAATGCCGAGAAGAAAAAGTTTAAGGAGAAGCTGGAGGCCTCTAGGGTCGCTGCCATCGAAGCCTTCAAGTCTTCAGCCGAACTTCGAGACATCAAATCAGAGTTTGGCTCACTTTCATACTTAAGGGAGCCAAGGACTTGAAGGAGAAATTGAAGAGATGCCTCCTTGACTTCGACCTTGGGCTTTTAGAATATGACGATGAGGAAGAGGTCGAGGAGGGAGGGGAAGGAGAAATTCGTATTGAAGACGTTTTTAGCCCGGCCCATGAAGATTGGATGGCCAAGGATGCACCCCCTCTCCTCCCGACAATAATCATACTATCCAACCATGTTGAGGTCGGTGAGTCTCAGGCTCCCAAGGGAGTTGTGTAACCATGCTCGAGTATGTCTGGGTTTTTGTAGGTCGGCCCATTTTTGGTCAACCTTGGCATTTGCCGAGGTATTTTTGTACAGGGTTGATCAATTTTTGTAAATACCTTTTCCTTTAAATGAATACACCTACTTTCTTTCCAAGTCCTTGAGGTCGGTCATTATGAACGAATGAATAGTTTAGGCTGACCAATCGTAAGGTCGAACTTAGAAACATAGAATGACAAGTAGTTCGGTGGGGAGCATGATGAGCCGATTAGATTATCGTTCCTCGGTAATAACCGAGGAGTAATAATTGAGGAATTCTGGCTTGTGTAGATCATTTGGGGTGTGTCGATAAAAAATTTAATTGATTATCCGGTGATGTTCCTCGAACGTGGTTGAGGAGTGCGCATTCCACTTGGAGATGCATTTTATTCCTCGACCGTGGTCGAGGAGCGCGTATTCCACTTGGAGACGCATTCCGCTCCTCGACAATAGCCGAGGAGCGTGTGTTGGCGATAGCGGAAGATGCATTTTGCTTCTCAACAATAGCCGATGAGTGCACGTTGGCGATAGCTGGAGACATGTTTTGCTCCTCGATCATAGTCGAGGAATGCATGTTGACGATTCTTGGAGACACATTCCACTCCTTGGCCATAGCCGAGGAGCGCACGTTGGTGATAGCTGGAGATGCATTCCGCTCCTCATCCGTAGCTGAGGAGTGCACGTTGGCGATAACTGAAGATGCATTTCGCTCTTCGACCGTAGTTGAGGAGCGTATGTTGACGATTCTTGGAGATGCATTCTGCTCCTTGACCGTAGTCGAGGAGTGCACGTTGACGATAGCTAGAGATGCATTCCGCTTCTTGACCGTAGTCAAAGAGCGTACATTGGTGATAGCTGAAGATACATTCCGCTCCTCGATCGTAGCTGAGGAGCACGCATTGATGATTAATAATTAGAGACCAAAATTACAAATAATTATCATTTATTACTGAAAGAAAAATAAAAATAAAAATTATAACTTAAGAATAATATCTGTGCAGGTTGTCGGCATTCCAGGTTCTTGGGATTGGAGTCTCATCCAGTCGACTAAGATGATAAACACCTAGCCGAACTATCTCAACCACCATATATGGTCCTTCCTAGTTGGGCGATCGCTTCAACTGTTCAATTGGATGAGAGACCTTAACTTGACGAAGCACCAATTATCCTACTAAAAATGACTTTCCTTTAACTCGAGAATTATAATACCAAGCTACTCTCTACTGGTAATTGGCCATCCGAATCCTAGCTCGTTCCTGAGTTTTTTCCAGCAAATCTAAATTTGCCCTTATTCCGAATGAATTGCTGTCCTCATCGAATTCTTCTACTCGAAGTGTAGGTAATCCGATCTCCAAAGGTATTACAGGCTCTGATCCAAAGGCCAGCATGATGGATATTTCTTCGGTTGGGACTGTTGGATTGTGCGGTATGTCCAAAGGACATTGTATAACTCTTCAACCCATAGTCCCTAAGCCTGGCCAAGGTGAGCTTTCAGATCTTACAGTAAAATTTTGTTCGTTACCATAGCTTCACCATTACTTTAAGGATGACCTATTAATGTCAACCTATATGAGATCCTGAAGTCATTGCAGAATTCCGTAAACCTCGGATTGTCAAACTACCATCCATTATCAGTTATGATAGCTCATGGTAGTCCAAATCGGCAAATAATCGATTTTCATATGAAATCCTGAACTTTGGCCTCGGTAATAGTCACCAATGCCTCTGCCTCTATCTATTTAGTAAAATAGTCTATTGCGATGAGTAGAAATTTCTTCTATGCCACAACAATAAGGAATGGTCTAAGGATGTCCATCCTCCATTGGGTGAAGGGCCATGGCGTGGTGATCGGAGCTAATGTCGTTGAAGATCGACGCTGAATATTAGAAGTCCTTTGGCAGTGATCGCACTTATTTACCAGATCGATAGTACCTTTTTGCATGGTCGGTCAAAAATACCCTTATCTCAATATCTTGTGGATGAGGGCCTTGCTCCTTAGATGATTGCCATAGACCATAATCAGCTTCCAAGGAATGGAGGCATATGAGCAATAGCTAGGTGAAAGATCTTTTATACAGTTTTCTCTCATAGATGACGTATTAAGGATCAAGGTGTCTCAACCTTTTGGCCTCATCTAAATCAGCAGATAGAGTCTCATGTTGCAAGTAACATAGGATGGGATCTATCTAGCTCAGCTCCGAATCTGCTTGCATCATCAATGCTTCTTCAATGCCTAGCTTCTTGAGAACTTCAAAGAATGAGCTTCTTTTTAGGTCGGCCATACCAAGGATTGCAAGTTTTGATAATAAGTCAGCGTGTACATTTTCTTTCCTCGGCATTTGTTGAATATTGACCGTCAAGAAATCAGAAGCTAAGCCCTTGACCTTTTGTAGGTATTTGACCATGTTCAGTTTTTGGGCTTCATATTCTTCCTAAAACTGGTCGACTATAAGTTGTAAGTCATTATGAACTCTAAGATGCTGAACTCCCATTTTTCTTGCTATTCTTAGGCCTGCTATGAGTTTTTCATATTTGGCTTCATTGTTGGAGGCCAAAAAATCAAAGCGCAGAGCGTACTCCGCCACCACTCTTTCTAGGCTAGTTAAGATCAACCCAACTCCTGCACCCATAATATTTGAAGATCCATCGATGCGCAGGATCCAGCACTCGTTAGCTGTAGGAGCTATTGCATCGCTTGGTTCCTCATTTGGAATTATGCATTCCAGAATAAAATCCACCGACGCCTGAGATTTGATGGATGGTCTCGGTAAATATTTGATGTCAAATTCTTTCAATTCAACAGCCCATTTGGCTAATCACCCCAAAGTATCGGATTGATATAGTACCGACCTAATTGTTTGATCGATAAGGACAGTAATGGTGTATGCTTGAAAATATGGGTGCAGTTTTTTTGTAGATATCAAAAGAGCATAGGCAACTTTTTTCAGCTTCATGTATCTGGTCTTAGCATCATGGAGTATCCGGCTTACATAATAAATTTGCTTTTGTATCTTAGCTTCGTGCCAAATGAGAATCGAACTGATCGCTGAAGAGGAAACAACCAAATATAAGTACAATATCTCTCTAGGCTCTGGCTTGCTTAAAAGAGGAGGAGAGCCGAGGTATCTCTTTAGGTCATCGAAAGCTATTTAGTATTCGTCTGACCATTCAAAATTCTTCGACTACTTAAGAGCTTTAAAAAATAGAAGGCTCTTCTCTGCCGATCTTGATAAAAATCTATTTAGAGCTGTGATTCTTTCAGTAAGCCTCTGCATCTCTTTGATCGTTCTCAGGGGCTTCATCTCTTGAAGGGTTTGAATCTTTTTCTGATTAGCTTCGATCCCTCGCTGCGACATCATGAAGTCAAGAAATTTTCTGGAAGTGACACTAAAGACACATTTGTCTGGATTAAGCTTCATCTGAAACCATCATAGTATGGAGAACATCTCTTGTAGATCGATAATATGATGCTCGATGGCTCTACTTTTGACCAACATATCATCCACGTACACCTTCATATTCCTGTTGATCTATTCTTTGAAGAGTTTGTCCACAAGTCGTTGGTAGGTCGTCCCTACATTTTTCAGGCTGAACGGCATAATCTTGTAGCAAAAAAGTTCTTGGTCAATTTTGAAAGAGATTTTCTCCTCATCTTCGGATGCCATTTAGATTTAGTTGTATCCTAAGAAAGTATCCATGAATAATAGAAACTGATGTCCCGAAGTTGCATCCACCAGCTGTTTAATACGAGGAAGAGGATAGTTGTCTTTCGGACATGCTTTATTAAGATCAGTATAATCGATATACATGCACCATTTTTTGCTAGCTTTTTTAACGAGGATGACATTAGCCAGCCACTCTGGATAGTAAACTTCTCGAATGAAACTAACCTTTAGAGCTTGTTGACCTCTTCTTGTATTGCCTTCTACCACTCGGGGGTGAAGCTTTGCTTCTTCTGCCTGATCGGGCAATGGTTCAGGTCCACATTAAGCTGGTGAACCATGACCTATAGATCGATGTCGGGCATGTCGAACGCCGACCAAGGAAATACATCAGCATTGACTCATAAGAACGAGATGAGATATTGGCTATCCTCTTCACATAAATTGGAACCGATCCTTACAACCTTGTTCGAATCATCCTTGATTGGCACCTGGATTAGTTCTTCCACTGGATACTCTCCGCTCAATCTATTCGTCTCGTACATCTAATTCATTCATAAGCTGTTCTTTAGGCATTACTCCTCGTAGTGTTGCCATATAGCATTCCTTCGCGACTGACTGATTTTCTCGGAGCTCACCAATTCCATCTGGAGTCAGAAACTTTACCTTTAGATGATAAGTCGATACTATTACTCAGAGGACATTCAATCCTGGCCGACCTAAGATATCATTATAAGTAGACGAGCTATTCACTATGAAATAAGTTATTTCAACCACGGCCTGTCTCGAAGCTTGACCAGCTTTCATTATTAATGAAATAATCCCTTCTACTGGGATTGTGCTACCAAAAAATCCGACCAGGGGTATATTCCTCTTCGTTATCTATTCGGGGTTTAAGTTCATTCAAATAAAAGCATCATAAAATAAAATATCTACTGAACTTTCATTATCGATAAGAATCCGATGTACATCATAATTAGAAATGTTCAGAGAAACAACCACAGGGTCATCGTGTGGCTGGCTTATTCCCTGCAGATCATCTTCAATGAAGGTAATTTCATTGTCAGCCTTTCTTTTCTTCAATCCTTCTTTCTTTGGTCGGTTTCGATCTAAGGTGTCTCTACCAAATTGCCCTCCGGCAATCATTCTGATCTCCCCCACTATCGACTATTCTCTACAAAGTTCATCTTGTCGGGGTTGTTCACGACACAGATATACTGGAATTTGTCATTCATCAACGTAGCGTCGGAGCCATCCTCATTTGATTAACGCCTCTATTTCTTCCTTGAGCTGCCAGTATTCTTCGATCATGGTGGTATCTGCAATATTTTCTCAAATTTCTCATTCGAGCAGGTATCATGATCTTCTTTGGTCGTGGTATATTTTTCTGTCGTTCGATTTTCATTAAGATTCAAGCTCGAGGAGTATTGAGGGGAGTATAATAGTAAAACATTCAAGGTGTTCTTGATCGGTGCCTAGGTTTAGGAAATATAGGTCGGTCATTTTGGGGTAGAGTCCATGAATGACGAGGTCGCTGTTCCTCACATCGATATTGCACATGTCGGTAGTCCTTTTCTTCTCCAACTTATGAGTTGACTGCGATCCGCCATCGAGGTTGCCTCCTTGCTGGTCCCAAGCTTCCTCGGCCTGGGCATATCTCTTTGCTCGCTCCAGCATTTTAGCGAAATCCCTCAGATAATCTAGGTTCAGAAAAAAGAGAAGGTTGTTCTAGAGGAGCCCGACCTTCAATGCTGTCATTGTCACAGACTGCTCCAAATTTCGAACCTCCAAGGTAGCCGCATTAAAGCAGTTGATGTATTCCCTAAGAGGTTCGTTCTCGCGCTGCTTGATGCTTACAAGAAAATTTGAATTTCGGCACTACCGACGACTGCTAACAAAATGGGTCACAAATAGTTGGCTCAATTGGTTGAAGAAATCCACGGACCCTGACTACAGATTAAAATGCCAATATCGAGTTGCCTTTCTCAAAGTTGAAGGAAAGGTTTGGCATAGGAATGCATCACTAGCTCCTTGTAGGTGCATGAGGGTGCAGAAGTTATCCAAATGATCGATGGGGTCGGCAGTTCCATCGTACAACTCCATCTGAGGTATCTTTAATTATGGAGGCAATGGCTCATCCATGATTTTTTAGGTAAATAGAGGGTCAATATTGAACCTCAGATCATCCTCCTGCCGCTTTAACGCTTACAACGTGTCCAGCTACTATTGGATTTCTTGAAGATTTTTCTCCATATCATCTTTCCGGGTAGGTCATCGTCGAGGAGATACATGGCCCGGGATAGAATCTCTCCTAGAAATTAGGGCAGGGAATCATGTAAGTCTCCGTCTGGGAGGACTTAAAGGTTAGCTGTGGCGGTTGGCTTCAACCTTTAGGCTTCTAGGACGCCATTCGACCGATCTTCCATGGTGTGGTCCCGAATTTTCTCCGAACGAGCAAGGCTCGCTGGCCTGCTGTATTCCTCTTACGACAGCCGAGAGTGCCTGCACTTGCTAAACCAGCGTGTTGTATTATTCTTGAGAGATCGTCAGGGCTACAGGTGGATTCTCCTGAATCGAGGATGGTGCATTGATCAACTGAGCGTTATTGGTTCGTCTCCCATCGGAACGCTGAGATGCATTTGATGCTCCTTTGTGAGTCTTCATAATGTCCGGTGACTAGCTATCTCCTATGAAAAAATAGGCCTCGAAATCAGTCAAGGACCCTTCCTCTAGTGCCAACTATTGCTCCCGATCTCTCCGCCTGAGGTCGGCCGTCGAGGTATCTATGATCGAGGAAGAACTGTTGCTGGAGCTTCGCCCGACCTTCTGCATAGAAGTCCTCACCGAAAATTTTTTCGATGAAGATCCTCTAACACTCAAGTTAGGAGACTGGAGAACAAAAAGAGGAGAAAGCATCGAAAAAATGAGTGCATACGTGGAGGGTCCTGGAGTCCCTTTAGGAAAGAAATTATAGTCCTATTCGCTTTAGACTCTAACGGCTTTCCGAATTTATCGCTCTAGATTAATATGGGAGATGTTTTACCTTTCCTGGAAGACGGGATCGCGAAGGACTCTCATATCATCAAGACGTTCCTAATTTGGAGGAAGCACGAATCTAACGAACGGCAATACCTCGATAATGGACGATCAATAATAGATCATCCAAGATTGTTCGGTGGTATCTGAGCAATTAGTAGGTCGTCCGGATATTGGTCGACTAAAACCGACCAATATTAGATAGATTGATTGTAGATAACTTTTTTTCGATTAACATTGAAAAGTTCTTTGGTGATAGCTTAATCAAGTATGATCTATGATGAATCATCAGCGAACTAATAGTCTACCATAGCGGTCAGTCATATGTGACCGATCTATTTCAATAGGTGCATATGGATCGAGAAATGTCAGATCGAAGATGAACTATAATCGATCCATAATAAAATTTTATTAAAATTTATGATAAATTAGATATTAAAAAATATTTGTTCGATTGTCATCTTTGATTTTTTTTTCAATTCGTTGGAGTATTCAAGGCATATTTTTATTCTTCAAGGGTTTGTGTTTTTTTTTTTTTTTTTTTTAACGTGGCATGATCATCAAGAATTTACGCATGACATCCCTTTGTGATGGACGTTGTATATTTGCTGGACACGTGTTGGACATGGAAACCTACGGAAAGAAAAAGTCTAATGGCAGTCGTACGAGGGAACCTCGTACAGGCTGATCTCATTTGCTCTGATGTGAATTAGTGAGGTGGACCACCCAGATGGATGGTGATGGTGACTTTGTTGCTATGTGCCAACAAACACGTTCCAACGTCTGCCATGCGACGCTACACTTTGCCGTTGCACCGTAGATGACCACGAGTGCAGGTGGCTGTAGGTCGGGATTGCCCCGGTGGGAATCCAGCATCTTTTGCTAAATCCAACATCTTTTGATTCCCTTTTATATATATATATATATATATATATATATATATATATATATATATATATATATATATATATATATATATATATATATAATTTTAATTAATTAAATTTTAATTTATATTTAATTAAATTTTTGATTATTAGATCAACGTGCATCTACGCACACGTTTCTGAAAAAATATATCTAAAAAAAATAACAAATACACTGCACTTGAAAAAAAAAATTTTAAATTTTCTTTGACACTTTAAGGTACCTAAAAAAACTAAAAAAAATAAAAAAAAACAAAAAAAGAAGTTGCCTTTAAAACTTTTTAATTAAAAAATTATAGAAAATAGAAAAAAAGAAAAATAAAATAAAACAAAAGGCACCACATTTTAATTGTAGGCATCTTCGAGCATTTTTTTTATAAATTTTTTAAAAGATTTTTTAAGATTTTTTTTTTCGATTTTTTTTTTGAGTTTTTTTTTCAGGCAGTAGGTCTATTTTTTTTATAAATTTTTTTTAAATGTATGTGTGCCTATTTTATTTTTTTTCAGCTGGTGTGTCTTTTCAGACGTGTATTTCAAGATGCGCATGAATCGAACGATCGAAGATTCAATCAGATATAGAATAGACTTCGATCGATTGAAGCTCAAAATATATATATATATATATATATATATATATATATATATATATATATAAAATATTTTATTTTTATTTTTTTGTGATACCAAAAGGCGAGGATACGGCTTCAAATAGATGAAAGGGTTGCCTCCGCATCAGCACTTATGCAATACTTCTCATCAAACTTGTTGATGTCGATGCACGCATGCCATATTTGCCAACCAATCACCAATTTGATTCATTTCCCATAAACTGTGAAGGCAAGGAAAGGTGGATAGAGTGGCGCAGAGCATCTTGATTTTCCTCAGAGATGGACGCTACAAAAACTCCTTGCCATTGATCCACTTGATCCATTTGGTAGGACCATATGTGGATCTCATAATTGGAGAAATTTTGATTTGGGCTGATTATTTTTTCGTCCACAACAGTCTTGGACTATCAAATTATGGCCCGACTTGCTCAATTTGCTCCAAATTGTTTACATATATTACAAGACTTAAATATAAAAGCTGTAAATGAAAATTTTAAAATCATTAGATATGATCTATAAACTCTAAAATGCATATACACCCTTGAACCTAATTATGAAGTTGTCTTTTATATTTTCTAGAATCAAGGAATTGCATCATGTTGCTACAACTTTTCATTTTCCCTCATTTTATTAGTTTTGTTCCAGCTTGTAGAATAAGTTGATTGCAACTGCATTCGAACTATAGAAGCACACTTGATATGGCAACAAGGCATCCTTGTCGCTGATGATTTGCACATCATCATTTCTAATCCATATCATTAACTTCAAGATGCAGTGCAAGTAAGAAAAGGCCTTTCATATTCGTGGCATACATACACATATGCATATGCGTCCACATGCAGTTCACGTGCATATAAACACATACGCATGCACGTGCAAGCGCACGCATACACGCAAACATGCTCAGACACGCACGTATGTCGAGTTCGCAGATCCTAGTTCGGGATCTTTTTCTCCTTCTCTCCATTTAATATATTCTCACTATTATATATATGGGCGTAAATTTAATATATTCGATAAATTAGATAATTCTATAAATCCTAAAAAAAAGTAAAATATTTTTGAAACAAAATTGATAGCGTGACCTGAACACGTGTTATGAAGAATAATCCGACATCAATTTTTGTTAATGCTATGACATGTGGATCATAAATAATATCCGTAACTTGACTGGCCCCATTAAAGCAAGTATTCTGCATGAGGGATAAAAGGCCATGAACTTAAAAGGGTTCTGTTGTTAGCAATTTCAATCGGAAGTTCTAATTTTCTTCATTCGGATTTATGAGTTGATGTACCAAACCAAGAATTACTTTATTGTTTCTTATAACTTCACTTATTTTCTTACTTGGAGAGAAAATTTGGACATATAAAATGAGATCACCTAACACTTGCTGACAAACATAATATATCTTTTGCTATTTTTTCCTGGTATTGAATATAAGTTTTGATGAGTATTGTTGCTAGAATCTGTTTGCATCGAGAGAGTCGAATGGCTCGTCTTACTTAGAGTTGCTAGAGTGATCTGTAAAGTAAGTCCGAACTGAAAGATTTTATTCTGACGAGGATCCTTCGATGTCCAAGTTAGCTGATAATAATGATGCAATAACGAGTTCTCTTAGAGAAATTTTTTATTTATCTGGGTCCTCGAGGCTTATGATATTTATAAGAAAGATGTCTTGTAGACGTCATTTTATTCCGCTAATCTTTGGATGCTAATCACGTCATCTCGATATTATGGCCTTCTTTTGCTTTCTTGGAATGAGAAGGCTGTTGCTGACATGATCTGAATGCCTTATCTATTTCCACAAAATTAGGCAGAGTGGATAGTAGTCCGGTTATGATCAATTGGGCTATAGCTAAATTATTGCTTATCTGCAAAGCGAATCACCACGTGTGCTGAGGAATTACTTATCTGAGGTAACTCAGGAGACTTAAGTGCTGAGCGACTGTTGTTGAAGAAAATAGCTTGGGAGCATGCCTTGGCTCGATCTTTAAGTCGGAGGGCATGGGATGGCTCCTTTTTCTCGGAGCATTGGTACCTTTATGCTGGTCTGAGGTATTTTGGTCGTCAGTATGGCTGATCCGAGATATTTACGTTACTACCGTAACACTACCTCCTGGTACTAAGTCTGAGGATCAGGCAAAAAAACTAATCCTAAGTTATACCTTGGATTCGATAATGCACGTTTCTATTTTCAGCTACACTTTTTGGCATTTAGAGACTGATGATGTTAGCTTGTTATGCGGGTTATATGAATCGGCCACGATTAGGGGTACTACTTAGTTGTTGGTCCTTTCGAGAATTTGATTTGAGAAACGACTTTTTGTCTTCATTTTTCTTCTTTTAAATTTATTCGGAGAGTATGTTAAGAAGACGACTGTGACGACAACACTTACTATTCTCTCTATTTTAGGTCTTTTTTGTAAGCTTTGGAAACAAGATAGATCCTGCATTGTCGAGGATATTGGAGTTATCGTCAATTTGAAGAAGATAGGCTAGGGCTCTGTCTACTTGTTCTCTGGCTTCTAGAGATATCGCTACTAAGGCTTTGGAGGCTACTCTTTCTATTGCGCCTCCTATTTTGATAAATGTGGGGATGAAAATCCTCCTTTGGTGATCGAAACGGCAACTTCAGTAGTGGAAGCTGCAATAGGGATAGCCTTATTGACTTCTTCAGTGGAAGTTCCTACAAAGGAGACCCCAATAGGGGAAGGTTTCATAAAAAAGCTTTCGACAGGGGAAATGGGGGGATGAAAGTACTTAGATTTTTAGAACCGATCGAGACAACAATAATTAAGGATCTATCGGAGTTAGAGGTTCCTAGATCAGATCAACCCCCGACTGTGACTGAAATAGGATCTTCACAACCAGCACTTTCTTCTTCTTCTACGACGGGGAATCTTAGAACCACGGTAGAATTTTAGGAAGGTTTTCTCCCATCTGATGAAAAACAAGCTTTGGATGAAGAAGGGGCTCAATGTCAGATGATGGGTGCCCTAAAATCCCTCGCTCAGATAGGAGGTTGCCTGGTCAATTTTGTCGGTGGTACTTCTGGGGCTTCAACCATAGAGCCTATAGAGGTAAGAGAAAAAATTGATAGATTGAGACATCTTCTGAAGTAGGAGAAGGCCGCTAACACTAAGTTGGCCAATGAGATTAATTATTCTGAGAAGGCTCTCCTCAAAGCTCGAGAAATGATTGATTGTTGAGATGATGAGATGATGAGATGAGGAGGGCCCATAAAAGGAATGAGGGCCTTAAGAGATGAAGGTTCGAAGTTGAACGAGATTGTCGTTGAGCCCGTGATGATGTCGATCGTTTGAGGACACTCGAGGGAAAAAAAAAATCTCCATATGAGGTTCATTCTCCAAGAGGCCTCGATGGGGGTTTAGTCAAAAGGTCTTCCGTTGGAGAGCATCATGAAAAAAGGACATCTCGGAGGGCCAAAGATCCTTTTTCAAGGGAGGTACCAATAGTTTGGGAGTCATCTGTTCCTCAGATCAAGCTTCAGAAGGTGAATGAAAGACTCAATTGGTAGGCAAAGAATAGGATCAACATCTTAATCGAGGCCTACAAGTCGGCATTTTCCACAGGCTTCGAAAGATGCAAGGCAATGGCTCGGATACACCTTCCAATAGATAGTGCTGAGCTTTTGTGAATAGATTCCTCAGATAAAAGCTTGAGGGATGCGATAGATTACTACCTTGAAAAGTTTGTAAGGGCGTCTGATAGTCTTACAGAGATGAATAAAACCAATTCCACTACTTAAATAGAGAAAATCGATGTTGAGGAAAGTCATCTTGAAGTTAGTCGATCGTTGCACCAATAGGCCTAGAATTATATTTTCCCTCTCTTGATGTAAGTTGAATTTTATATACAAACCTTTATATAAACGAATGAATTCATCTTTGCCAGAAATATTCATTCTTTCTTAGCCGAGCTTTGAGCTTATGTGAACATTCCAATTTCAAACTGATCCATAGTTCGAACTTCGGTCCAAACTATATCTTATCACTTTCAAAATATTTGTTAGATAGAATTTGAAAAGATTTGGAAGCATTTGATTCGAAATTGCCTCTGTGTGGCTAGTACTGTCGCACGTCTTCATACATTTCTTTAGGGATGGTGCAGGGTATGATTTCTACTGTCCAAATCAATCGTCGTATCAGTGGCAGAGACGGTACCCACTTTGTGACTGCCATGTGTCTAGGATATGCCAACTCATGCCTTTTGTAATTAATATTCTGGAAAGATGAATCATTTGGAATCCTCTTTGATCTGGGTTTATATAAAATCCTGGATAAGACAAAGATAAAACTTCATCATCTTCTTCTGCCATAGGTTCTTTAACCATAGGTTTTTCTCTTTCGATTTTTTTTTGCTTTCCTCTTATGAAGAGATGGCCCATTTTGGCGACTTTGATTTTGCTCAATGACCTTTCAATCTAAAATGATGGAGAGAGATGTGATATTGCTTCATAACCAGTTCTATATTCCTTCAGAATTTCAACCAAAGGTTCCAAAAGTAGAGTGGGTTTGCAGTCCTCTTTCAGGTCGGATAAGCCTCTATAAAGAATATTTTCAGGCTGGGCTGAGGCTTCCTTTTCATCTTCTTTTACTGCTCTTTTTCATTTTTTTGAAATTTCGCTATGCTTCGTAGTCCTAAACTTATAGCAGCATATCTGTAGTTTTACCATGGCGTGCGTGTTGGCTAGGGTTGAACCCAGTATTGCACTTTTTCATTATTTCTTTACTCTTAAGAGGTATTTTAGATCATGTGGCTGATGGTATGTGTTGGTGCAGAATTTAGTTGACGTCAGATCGAGCTAAAGTCGAGGAAGATGAAGTCACCATCGATGACCTGCAAAATAAAGTTCCATCTGGAGTCGATGGTGGTGGCTCTGACAGGATCCTCTGATGATTAAGTCAGCTCTTTTGGCCAACAAAAATCAAGTGCTTAGGAAAGAGTTCGGCAGAGTTTTGAAAAGAAGAAGAGAGCTTAGAAAAAATGTATCTGAAGGATTTCTTTTTATAGATAGAGCTTATTATAACTGTCCGATAGTGGAGTTGTCTGTAGCAGATTAATAAATGATAGTCGTAACCATCTTGATAAATGATAGTTATAACCATCATGATAAATATCAATCATAATCAACCTGATAAATGACCATCGTAACTGTCCTGATAAATGATAATTATAATCGTTCAGTAGTAGGATTGTCTGTAGGAATTCGTCTAAAAAAAAGTTTGGAAGGAGTTCGGCTTTTAGAAAAATCCTACTGCTGGAGTAATCCGAAAGAAGTTCAGCTCCTAGAGAAATTTGACTGCTAGAGAAGTTTGGCTCTTGAAAAAATCCGAATGCTGGAGGTGTTCGGAAGGAGTTCGACTCCTGTAGAAATCTGACTACTGGAGTAATTAGGAGGGAGTTCGGCTTTTGAAGAAATTTAACTACTGGGGGAGTTTGAAAGGAGTTTGGCTCTTGGAGAAATTCGACTGTTGGAGAAATTCGGAAGGAGTTCGGCTCCTAAAAAAATTTGACTACTGAAGGAATCCTGAAGGAGTTCGACTCTAGGAGAAATTCGACTACTGAAGGAGTTCGAAAGAAGTTTGGCTCTTGGAGAAATCTGACTGCTGGAGTAATCCAGAAGGAGTTTGACTTATGAAGAAATCTAATTGCTAGAGGAGTTCGGAAGGAGTTCGGCTTCTGAAGAAATTCGACTATTGGAGTAATCTAGAAGGAGTTCAGCTTCTAGAAAAATTCGACTGCTAGAGTAATCTGGAAGGAGTTTGGTTTCTGAAGAAATCCGACAGCTAGAGTAATTTGGAACGAGTTCGACTCTAGGAGAAATCCGACTATAGGAGGAGTTTCAAAAGAGTTCGGCTTTTGGAGAAATCCGATTGCTGGAGGAGTTCGGAAGGAGTTCGGCTCTTGGAGAAATTTGATAGCTGAAGTAATATGGAAAGAGTTCGACTCCTAGAGAAATTCGACTGCTGGAGTAATCCAAAAGAAGTTCGACTTCTGAAGAAATCCGACTGCTGGAGGAGTTCGAAAAAAGTTTGGCTCCTAAAGAAATCCGACTGCTGGAGTAATTCGGAAGAAGTTCGGCTCCTGGAGAAATTTGACTGAAAGGAGAGTTTGGTAAAAGTTTGGCTGCTAGAGGGAGTCCGAATGCTTAAAGCAGTTTGGTTGGGGTTCGGTCACTGGAGTGAGTCCGGGATAGGTTCGACCATTGAAGGAGAATTTTTGATCGAAGCTCTTCCATGATTATCGATTGCATTAGGCTAAGCATCAGATTGGACTTCTGCAGGAGCTGGATTTATTCTCTGTTGATGTAGAAACTGATCGTCATCGGGATCAGCTGGAGTAGAGGTGGACGAGGTCGCTGTCGAAATCTACAGAACAAAATCCTGTTCGGAGTCGGTTGGGGGTGGCTCCGACAGGACCCTCCAACGATCAAGTCAGCTCTGGTTAATAGGAATGGAGTGCTCGGAAATGAGTTTTGCTGAGCTTAGAGAAGGAGAGGAGAGCTTAGAGATCAGAGATTAGCGATTAGAGGATAGCGTATCTGGAGGAACCTTTTTATAGATGGAGCTTGATGGTGATAGCTGTAGCTGTCTGATGGCAGGTCGCTCAAGGCTGCACCAGGTTTGATGCGGAGAGGATGGTGTTGTCAGGTCGAAAGCGACAGCCATGCCGTCCGATAGTGGTGGGCTACTCGAGGTCTGGCAGAGCCACTGTAGCATCTCCTGTGGCAGACTGACGGTGATCGTTCGTCCAGCTTTAATAGCCATGGCTCTCAGAAAGCAGGTATTGATCGATGGACTTTGGCATATATCAATTTCAGGGAAGTTCGGTCAAGGGGAAGCTCGAAAGGAGTTCGATCAATAAGGAGTTCGACCATTGCAAGTCCGAAGGAGCTCGGTCAATTGAAGGGACGGTCGCTTGAGGAGTTCGACTGAGGGACGACTGCCGAGGAGTTTGGCTGCTGGAAGTCCGAAGGAGCTCGGTCGGTTGAAGGGACGGTTGCTTGAGAAGTTCGATCGAGGGACGATCGCTGAGGAGTTCGGCTGTTGGGAGTTCGAAGAAGCTCGACCGACTGGAGGGACGGCCGCTTGAGGAGTTTGGTCGAGGGACGACTGTCGAGGAGTTCGACCGCTGGGAGTCCAAAGGAGCTCGGTCGGCTAAAGGGATGGCTGCTTGAGGAGTTTGATCGAGGGACGACCGCTAAGGAGTTTGGTAGCTAGGAGTTCGAAGGAGCTCGACCGGCTCTAAGAGTTTGGCTAAGACCCATCCGCTGAAGCTCTTCCGTGACTACTGATTGCATTAGGCTGAGCATCGAACTAGACTTTGGTAGGAGCAAGGTTTATCCCCAACAGTAGCCCCCCCACTCCCGAGTTCGAAACTCGAAGGAAGGGAGTGCAGAAAAGACGACTGCCGAAGTCTTCTCCTGGGCTCCGTGCTGGTTCAGATCGAAGCTCGGGAGAGATCTCATCTCCAGCCAAAGTTGATATCGAAGTTGAGGCCCGGGGGAGATCTCATCTCCAACCGAGGTTGAGGTAGGCCTCATCCGCTGCAATCGAGGTCGGAGGTTGAGCTCCTTAGGGACGATATTGTCTCAAGCAGCCAAGGTTAATATGGGCGCTCGGGAGAGATCTGATCTCAGGATGAGGTTGTCTCCGATCTTATCTCTGGTCGAGGTTGTCTCGACCGCTCGGAAGAGATCTTATCTCTGATCGAGATTGAAGTTGAAGCTCTCCAGCTAAGGTTGACACGGTCGCTCGGGAGAGATCCTATCTCTAGCCGAGGTCGAAGTTGAAGCTCTCCAACCGAGGTTGACACGATCACTCGGGGGAGATCTCATCTCTAGCCGAGGTTGTCCACGGTCGATTGAAAGAGATCTTATCTCTAGCCGAGGTTGTTGCTCACATTAGGACGAGGTTCTCCTCATATTTCTAATGGACTGTAGGGGCACATTCGGACCATCATTCGTCTCCCCCCATCTCGTCTAAGATGAACGAGGTCTTCGACTTTGCTCACATTAGGACGAGATTCTCCTTCTGTTCCTAACGGACTGTGGGGGCACATATGAACCGTCGTCCACGCCTCGCCCCCCATCTCATCTTTTGTGAACGAGGCCTTCGATTTTGCTCGCATTAGGACGAGGTTCTCCTCCTATTCCTAATGGGCCATGGGGGCACATTCGGACCATCGTCCGTCTCCCCCATCTCGTCTAAGGTGAACGAGGCCTTCGACTTTGCTTGTGTTAGGACGAGATTCTCCTCCTATTCCTAATGGGCTGTGGGGGTACATACGGACCGTCGTCCGTGCCTCTCCCCCCATCTCGTCCTTTGTGAATGAGGCCTTTGACTTTGCTCATGTTAGAACGAGATTCTCCTCCTATTTCTAATGGGCTATGGGGGCACATTCGGAGCGTCGTCCGTCTCCCCCATCTCGTCTAAGGTGAACGAGGCCTTCGACTTTGCTCGCATTAGGACGAGGTTTCTCCTCCTGTTCCTAATGGGCTATGGGGGCACATACGGACCATCGTCCGTGCCTCTCCTCTCCATCTCGTCCTTTGTGAACGAGGTCTCTGACTTTGCTCGTGTTAGGACGAGGTTCTCCTCCTGTTCTTAACGGACTATGGGGGCACATTCGGACCGTCGTCCGTCTTTCCCCACATCTCTTCTAAGGTAAACGAGGCCTTCGATTTTGCTCGCGTTAGGACGAGGTTCTCCTCCTATTCCTAACGGGCTGTGGGGGCACATACGGACCGTCGTCCGTGCCTCTCCCTCCGTCTCATTCTTTGTGAACGAGGCCTTTGACTTTGCTCGCGTTAGGATGAGGTTCTCCTCCTATTCCTAACAGGCTATGGGGGTACATACAGACCATCATCCGCGCCTCTCCCTCCATCTCATCCTTTGTGAACGAGGCCTTCGACTTTGCTCGCGTTAGGATGAGGTTCTCCTCCTGTTCCTAACGGGCTGTGGGGGCACATTCGGACCGTCGTCTGTCTCCCCCCATCTCGTCTAAGGTGAACGAGGTCTTTGACTTTGCTCGCGTTAGGACGAGATTCTCCTCCTATTCCTAATGGGTTGTGGGGGCACATATGGACCGTCGTCCACGTCTCTCCTTCCGTCTCATCCTTTGTGAACGAGGCCTTCGCTCGGGAGAGATCTTATCTCTGATCGAGGTTGCCATCGATCGCTTGGAAGAGATCTTATCTTTGGTCGAGGTTGAAGGTCTTTGACCTGCTCGTGTTACGACGAGGTTCTCCTCCTATTCCTAACATGATAACTATCGACTGCTTCTTCCCTATCATCATATAGTTTTTGCATCCAAAAATAATATTATTTATTATGGAAGAATTTTACCGAGGGGGAGTTACTGGCAGCACATCCCCATTTCAGGGTCATGGGGGCGTTGTTCCTTCGAGTTTCCTTGGGCAACGAGGCTCGAGCCGGACGACCTCCTCTGTCTCATGCTGGCCTTCTCAATTTGGAGAAAGCTTCTCTTGGCTTTGTTGCTGGGAGATGACGAATCGCCGATGTACCAAGCTCCTCCCCAGGGTAACGTTGATGATGCCGTGAGGCGGCCGACCTTATCGTTTCTGGTTATGGCAGTGGCCTTGGCCGATCTTCTGCTTCAGACTGGCGTCGAAGGAATTTACTCAACCGCCCATTTCTGATGAGCTCCTCAATTTCGTCTCGGAGCTGGATGCATTCCTCGATGTCATGGCCGTGGTCGCGATGGTAGAGGCAGTACTTGCTTCGATCGCGCTTGTTTGGGGGAGACCGTAATCCTTCTGTCGGGGCTTCCTCGGTGGCGAGCTTGAAAAGTTCGGGCCTTGCTTGCGCTGGGGAGGTCGTGAGCGCGGCCGAACTTCCTGTGGAACCTTCTGTGGGAGAACTCCATGCCCCTTTGTCGGGACTTCCTTGGAGTCATACTTGAGAGGGAGTTCGGCCTTGCTTGCGCCGAACTTCATTCCGATGATGAGCTTTCAGGGAGAGTTCGGCCTTGCTTCTGTCGAACTTCATTCCGCCTCCTTGTGAAACCTACGGGAGAACTTCATGCCCTTTTGTCAGAGCTTCCTCAGAGTCATACTCGAGAGGGAGTTCGGCCTCGCTTGCACCGAACTTCATCCCGCTTTCCTACGAAACCTTCCACGGGAGAACTTCATGCCCCTTTGTCAGGGCTTCCTTGGAGTCATACTCGAGAGGGAGTTCGGCCTCGCTTACGCCAAACTTCATTCTACTTTTCTGCGAAACATTTTGTGGGAGAACTTCATGCCCCTTTGTTGGGGCTTCCTTGATGATGAGCTTCGAAGGGGAGTTCGACCTCGCTTCCGTCGAACTTCATTCCGTCTTCTTGTGAAACCTGTGGGAGAACTTCATGCCCTTTTGTCGGAGCTTCCTTAGAATCATACTCAAGAGGGAGTTCGGCCTCGCTTGCACCAAACTTCATTTTGATGATGAGCTTCGAGGGGGAGTTCGGCTTCGCTTCTGCCAAAGTTCGTTCCGCCCTTCTTATGAAACTTTCTGCGGAAGAACTTCTGCTCTCCGTTTCTCCTTTCTAAGCGCGATTGGTATGCCCAAATGCTCTTTCTTAAGGTCGGTTCCTCGCATCCTCATAGCGGGTTTGCTGACAAAGTCTCCACCAGAGGTTGTCGCACAGTCTGCATCATCTCGGTGAGGCCGCGAACTCGATCAATAGGTTGAATTGCTCTACATCTGTGGTGACTTTGGATGGAGCCTGGGCTGCCGGGGCTGCAACGGGAGCAGATGGACCTGACGCGCAGGATGTTGATCATCGAGTCGAAGCTCTCCTAGAGGCATTTTCTCTTCGGAAAAAAACTCTAGTGAGGAAGAAGAGAGATCTTCGGAGAGAGAGAAATCATCATCGAGCACTCTTTTAAGAATAAGAGAACTTCGGAAGTTTGGGATTGCCCTCCTTCTAGCGCCAATCCATTGACGTAGAAACTGATCGTCGTCGGAATCAGCTGGAGCGGAGGTGGACGAGGTCGCCGTTGGGACCTATAAAATAAAGTTTCGTCCAGAGCCAGTGGGGGGGTGGCTCCGGCAGGATCCTCCGACGATCAAGTCAGCTTTGGTCAACAGAAATGGAGTGCTCAGAAATGAGTTTCGCTGAGCTTAGAGAAGAAGAGGAGAGCTTAGAGATCAGAGATTAGCGATTAGAGGATAGCGTATCTGGAGGGTCCTTTTTATAAGTAGAGCTTGATGGTGACAGCTGCAGCTATCTGATGGTGGGTCGGTCAAGGCTGCACTAGATTTGATGTGGAGAGGATGGTGTCGTCAGGTCGAAAGCGACAGCCATGCCGTCCGACAGTGGTGGGCTGCTCGAGGTCTGGCGGAGCCACTGTAGCATCTCCTGTGGTAGACTGACGGTGATCGTTTGTCCAACTTTAATAGCTATGGCTCCTAGAAAGTAGGCATTGATCGATGGACTTCAACATATATCGATTCCAGGGGAGTTCGACCAAGGAGAAGCTCGGAAGGAGTTTGACCGATGAGGAGTTCGACCGCTGGGAGTCCGAAGGAGCTTGGCTGGTTGAAGGGATGGCCGCTTGAGGAGTTCGTCCGAGGGATGATTGCCGAGGAGTTCGATCGCTGGGAGTTCAAAGGAGCTCGGCCGACTGAAGGGATGGCCGCTTGAGGAGTTCGACCGAGGGATGACCGCTAAGAAGTTCGGCCGCTGGGAATCCAAAGAAGCTCGGCTGGCTGGAGGGACGGCCACTTGAGGAGTTCGGCCAAGGGATGGCTGTCGAGGAGTTCGACCGCTGGGAGTCCGAAGGAGCTCGACCGATTGAAGGGACGGCCACTTGAGGAGTTCGATCGAGGGATGACCGCTAAGGAGTTCGACTGTTGGAAGTCCGAAGGAGCTCGGCCGACTCTAAGAGTTCAGCTAAGATCCATCCGCTGAAGCTCTTCCGTGGCTACTGATTGCATTAGGCTGAGCATCGAACTAGACTTCGGCAGGAGCAGGGTTTATCTCCAACATTTTCAATAATAGTCCCTTCACTCTCGAGTTTGAAACTCGAAGGAAGGAAGTACAAAAAAGGCGATCGTCAAAGTTTCTTTCCGGGATCTGCACTCATTGGGGTTGAAGCTTGGAGGAGATCATCAAAGTTAAAGTTCGGAGGAGATTTTATCTCCAGTCGAGGTTGAAGTTGAAGTTGAGGCTCAAAAAAGATCTTGCCTCCAGCCGAGGTTATCGTTGAAGAGAAGCTCGAGAAAAATCTTGTCTCCAATCGAGATTGAAGGAGATCTTATCTTCTGTTATTGTCAGGCACACTGAGGCCGTTGTCGGGGCCTTTTCTCTCATTCCGTCTAAAATGAATGAGGTTTTTAGCTTTACTCACGTTAGGATGAGGTTCTCTTTTTATTTCTAACAGACTGTGAGGGCACATAAGAGCCATTGTCAGGACCTCTCCCCCGATCTCATCTAAAATGAATGAGGCCTTCGACTTTATTCATATTAGGACGAGGTTCTCCTCCTATTTCTAACGGACTGTAGGGGCACATAAGGGCCATTATAAGGGCTTCTCCTCCATCTTATCTAAAATGAATGAGGCGTTCGACTTTGCTCACGTTAGGATGAGGTTCTCCTCCTGTTCCTAACGGACTATGGGGCCACATAAAGATAGTTGTAAGGGCCTCTTCCCCATCTCATCTAAAATAAATGAGACCTTCGATTTTACTCATGTTAGGATAAGGTTCTCCTCCTGTTCCTAACGGACTGTGGGGGCACATAAGGGCCGTTGTCAGGGCCTCTCTCCCCATCACGTCTAAAATGAACGAGACCTTCGACTTGCTCATGTTAGGATGAGGTTCTCCTTCTGTTCTTAATATGGCCACTATTGATTGCTTCTTTCCTATCATCATATAATTTTTGTACCAAGAAATCATAATATTGAAATGGAGGAGTTTTATTGAAGAAAAATTACTGATAGTACATTGTCAGATTTTCTGAATTTCAAGATTGTAGGAGCATTGTTCCTCCGAGCTTCTTTAAGCGATAAGTTCCGAACCGGATGACCTTCTCTATTTCATACGGACCTTCCCAATTCGAGACGAGCTTCCCCTAGCTCTGAGGCTGAGAGATGGCAGCTCGCCGAAGCATTAAGTCCTCCACTTTGAATATTTTACCTCTGACTCTAGAGTTAAAGTATTGGGCCATCCTTTACCTGTAGGCCGCCATCCGAACTTGGACTTCTTTCTTTTTTCTTCCAACAGATCGAGGTTGCTTATGAGATCTTGTGAGTTATGCCGCTCACTGAAGGCTACAACCCATGCTGATGGGAGTTTAAGCTTGATTGAGATGTCTGCCTCCATTCCAAAGGCTAAGGCAAACGGTGTTTTCCAAGTCGATACTCTTTGAGTAGTTCGGTACGCTCAGAGAACATTGTAAAATTTGTCCACCCAAGCCTCCTTTGCTCTGTTGAGCCTTGTCTTGATGCCTTGCAATAGGATTTGGTTGGTCACCTCAGTTTCCCCATTTGCCTGTGGGTGAGTATCGACGTGAAATGATAGGAGATATTTAGATCTTCGCAGAACTCAGCAAACCTCATCTTAGTGAACTATCACCCATTATCTATTTTGAGAGTTTGGGGTAGACCAAACCGACAGATGATTGACTTTCAGATGAAATTCTGCACCTTATCCTTAGTTATTTTTGCTAGTGGTTCGGCTTCGACCCATTTGGTGAAGTAGTCGATCGCAATCAGGAGGAACTTTCATTGTCCGGATGCCATTGAAGAAGGGCCAAGTATATCCATTCCTCACACCGTAAATGGCCAAGGTGTACTTAGTGGAGTAAGCTCGGAGGTCGGCTGTCTTTGTATGTTTGCATTTCTTTGACAGCGGTCATATTTTCTGACGTATTCCATAGAATCATGGTACAAGGTCGGCCAATAGTATCCTTGCTGAAGTAGTTTCTGTGACAGAGATCTGGCTTCTATATGACTTTCATAAATTTTTTCATGTAGTTTTCATGATGCGAAGTCGGCCTCTGAAGGATGAAGACATCTTAATAGTGGTAGCGAATACGATCTTTTATACAACTTATCCTCATACAAAACATACCGTGAGGCTTGATTTTTGAGTTTTCGAACTTCTTTCGGATCATAAGGAAGAACTCCCTCTTTGAGATAAGCAACTAACGGATCAATCCAGCTCGGCTTGAGCTCTGTCTGCATAGTAAGCTGTGATTCCTCTAAGCTCGAATATTTTAGAGTTTCAAAAAATACTTCATTAGATAGTTCGGTTGGGGCTGAAATTGTCAATTTAGAGAGGCGGTCGGCTCTCATATTTTTTACCCTCGAAATCTGTCGAATGCCAAAACTATCGAAGGTTGGAGTCAAATTCTTTACTTTCTCAAGGTATTTCATCATACTTTCCTTTCATGCTTCATAGTTGCCACTAACTTGATTGACCACTAATTAGGAATCGCTATAGACTTGAAGTCGATCTACTTTTTATTCTTTTACTATTTTTAATCCAGCAATCAATGCTTCATATTCGGCCCCATTATTAGTTGCAGAAAATTCAAAGCGTAGCATGTACTTGACGACGACTCCCTCAGGATTGACTAAAACTAACCCCGCACCTGCTCCAATGGAGTTAGATGAACCATCCATGTAAAGGGCTCAAAAATCTTCGAAAAGATCGGCACTTTCTTCAGAGAGGCTCGACTGTAACCACGGAATGTCGATCTTGTTCTGCTTAAGCTCGGCTTCATCTGAAATGGTACATTCAACTATAAAATCAGTCAGTGCTTGAGCCTTGATTGCTGGTCGAGGTCGGTAGTTGATGTCGAACTCTATTAATTCAATGACTCATTTTGCAATTCTTCTGGAAGCATCCATTTGATGAAGGATTGCTCTGATTAGCTGATCAGTAAGAAGCATTATAGCATGTCCCTAGAAGTAAGGTCAAAGTCTTCTTGCTGCAATCAGAAGAGCATAAGTCAATTTTTTCAACTTTGTATATCTAGTCTCAGCATCTCTTAGGATCTGACTTATATAGTAGATTGGTTACTGTACTTTTGCCTCTTCTTTGATCAGGACCACTACCAGCACCGTAGGGGAGACCACGAGGTAGAGAAATAGCTCCTCTCCAAATTCGAGTTTGGCTAGTAGGGGGGACAAACTGAGGTAGTTCTTGAGCTCATCGAACGTCTTTTGGCATTCTTGAGTCCAGCAAAAATCTTTCGACTTTCTGAGAATTTGGAAAAAGGGCGTGCAACGTTCGACCGATCTAGAGACAAAATGATTCAAACATGCCACCTTCCTGGTCGGGCATTGAACTTTCTTAATACACTTTTGAGCGGTCATCTCTTGGATAGCTTGAATTTTCTCTAGGTTGGCCTCGATCTCCCATCTTGAGATCATGAATCTCAAAAATTTTTCTAAGGCTAATCTAAAGGCGCACTTGGTTGGGTTAAGCTTCATCTTGTATTTTCTAGGCGCATTGAAAGCCTCTTCAAGGTCGACGATATGATTGATAGTCTTTCAACTTTTGACCAGCATGTCGTCGACGTAAACCTCCATATTGTGGTCGATCTGCTCCTTGAAGATTTTATTGACCAAGCGCTGATAAGTTGCATCTGCATTTTTAAGCCTGAATGGCATGATCTTGTAGCAGTAAAGACCATGATTAGTAATAAAAGCAGTCTTCTCCTCATCCTCTGATGTCATCCGAATTTGATTGTAGCCAAAGAAGGCATCCATAAAGGTGAGGAGCTCGTAGCCTGAAGTCGCATCCATCAGTTGATCGATTCTGGACAATGGATAGCTATCTTTTGGGCTGACCTTATTTAGCTTCTTAAAGTCGATGCACATCCTCCACTTGCCATTGCTTTCTTGATCAGAACCACATTAGAAACCCAAGTCGGATAGTTGACTTCTCGGATAAATCCGACATTGAGAAGCTTGTCAACTTCTTTTGCTATTACCTTCTGCCTTTTTGGTGCATGGCCTCGAACTCTTTCTTTTACTGGTCGATATTTGGGGTCAATGATCAGTCGATGTTCTATAACCTCGGCATCGATCCCAAGCATATCTACCAAAATTCAGGTGAAGATGTTGGCATTCCTCCGTAAGAAGGTGATGAGCTGCTTCCGAACTTCATCTTTCAGATTGGAGCCAATTTGCACTGTATGCTCCATATTTTCATCATTCAGGAGGATGGTCACAAGATCTTCTAAGGGCTCACCCCATTCTTCGGCAAAGTCATCGCGGACATCTGGCCGGTCAACAGGATAAGGGTCGGACTATGCTTTTTTTTGCAGGACAATTGAGTAGCAATGCCTTACCAGAGCTTGATCTCCCCTGATCTCTCCAATCCCATGACTTATCGAAAATGTCATGTTCAAATAATAAGTAGATACCACTATCCGAAGTACATTTAAATCAGATCGGTCGAGAATTGCATTGTAAGCGGAGGAAACCTTTGCTAGCAGAAAATTCACCTATGCTCTGGATTATTTTGGATATTACCTGACAGTCATAGCTAGAGTCATTACACCTTCAACTAATACTACAGCGCCAGCGAAGTCTACTAGGAAGAAGTTTATTGGTCTAAGCCGACTATTAGATTTTGACATTTTGAAGAAAGCATCATAAAACAAGACGTCAGCCAAACTTTCATTATCAACTAGCATGCGACATACATCATAGTCTGCTATATTTAAAGAGACTATAATCGTATCATTGTGCGAAAATTATACTTTTCGTGCATCTTCCTCGATGAAAGTTATGGGTTCCTCAGCCCTCCACTTTTTCATCGATCCTCCAGATCTGTTGGGGTCTTCTCGCCGACGTCCCCCAGAGATAGTGTTGATGATGCTGAGAGATGGCCAATCTTCTTGTTGTTCCTCTCTCCATAGTGGTTCAGGCTGTGATAGTACCCTCGATCGATCTTCTCTTACTTTAGACCGACGTCTGAGGAATTGATCCAACGACCTCTCCTGATGAGCTCCTCAATCTCATCTTGGAGCTGAATGCATTCTTCAGTATCGTGGCCATATCACGATGGTAGAGATAGTATTTGTTAGGATTGTACTTGCCAGGATGAGTGCACATCCTTTCTGACTTCGGTAGTTGCTCTTTGATCTTCATCAATACTTGCATTTTTGGGGCATTGAGGGGGCATGGTTGTGAAACCTTCTAGAGAGAGAACTTCATCATGCTGTTCTATCGGGGCTTCTTTGACGATGAGCTCGAGGAGAAGTTCGAGCTCGCTTGTACGTGGGGAGAGTTCATGAGCGCGATCGAACTTCATTCGGCCCACTATCAACTATGGGTTTATTAAATTTGCCCACTTGTCGCTCTCCTACAGCTTTCTCATCCTTCAATTTCAAGATTTTCTCTACTCGGGTATATCCTTCAGCCCAAGCTAGCAGATCGATAAAGTTTCTAGGATACTTCTTCTCCAAGGATAATAATAAATCAATTTTTTGAAGGTCGAATAGACTGATCCCGATTTCGAACCTTCAATACAACAGCATTAAACTAGATGACATAAGTCTGGATAGATTTTTTCTCTTGCTTGATATGCATTAGAAAATTTGAAAATCGGTGCGGACGTTGGCTGCTGATGAAGTGAGCCATAAACTGATGGCTCATCTAGTCAAATGAGAAGATCGTACCTGACTTTAATGTTGAGTATCAGTTTCTTGCTGCTCCCTTTAAGATGGATGAAAAAGCTCGACATAAGATGGCATCTGATGCGCCATGAGCAGCATCATGGTCCGAAAGGCCTCAAGATGATCGAATGGATCAGAGGTTCCATCGTAGCTTTCAAATTGAGAAAGTTTAAAGCTCGACGGAATGGACTCTTGCATAATCCTCTGAGAAAAAGGAGGATCAGTGCAAATATTATTATTATGTATGGAGGGAGTATGACGGAGCTCTTCGATCCATCGGCTCATTTTCTGAAGCTTTTGATTGAGGAGATCTTTACGATCATTGATCTCCAGAGTTTTCTAGTGAGATGGGGGCAAAGCTGAATCCGGGGTCGAATCATGATTCGAGCAATGGCTCTCCACCCTCTATTTTTTTTTTTCGAAGGTCATTGATCGGCTAACCCAAATCGATCATTCTTCGATCAAATCATGGGGCTCCAAAAAAATCTACTCTAGCCAAATTTGCATCGAAACCTACCGATGTATGGTCAGCACCACCTCCATGAGATCGCGGACTTATTGGACTAGCAAGTTGAACTGCTCCACTTCCATCGTGGCTGTAGGTGGAGCTTGAGTTACCGGAGCTAGAGTGGGAATGGATGTATTTAGATGGAATCTGGCTATAGAGGCTGTTGATTGTCGGATTGAAGCTTTCTTGAAAGATATTTTTTCTAGAAAGAACTCTAGAGAGAAAGAAGAGAGATCGCTGCTGAGCACTCCTTTAAGATCAAGAACATCTCAGGAACAAAGGGCCCTTCCTTTAGCACCAATTTTGTTGGTACAGAATTTGATTGATGTCGGATCGAGCTAGAGTTGAGGAAGATGAGGACATCGCCAATGATCAGCAAAATAAAGTTTCATCCAGAGTCGGTGGTGGTGGCTTTGGTAAGATCCTTCGACGATCAAGTCAGCTCTTCCGACGAACAGAAATAGAGTGCTCAGAAAAGAGTTCAGCAAAATTTTAGAAAGGAGAAGAAAGCTTAGAGAAAACATATTCGGAGGATCCCTTTTTATAGATGAAGCTTGTTGTAACTATCCGATAGTGGGATTGTCTATAGCAGACTGATAAATGGCAGTCATAATCATCCTAATAAATGATAGTCGTAACCATTCTGATAAATATTAATCGTAATCATCCTGATAAATGACCATCGTAACTGTCATGATAAATGATAATTATAATCGTTCAATAGTAGGATCACCTGTAGAAATCTGTCTGAAGAAAAAGTTCGAAAGAAGTTTGACTCCTAGAAAAATTCGACTGCTAGAAGAGTTTGGAAGGAGTTCGACTCCTGGAGAAATCTGACTGCTAGAGTAATCTGGAAGAAGTTTGGCTCCTAAAGAAATTCGACTGCTGGAGGAGTTTGGCTTCTAAAGAAATTTGAATGCTGGAGGAGTTCGAAAGGAGTTAGGCTCTTGAAGAAATTCGACTGCTGGAGGAGTTCGAAAGGAGTTTAGCTTCTGAAAAAATCTGACTGCTGGAGGAGTTCGAAAGGAGTTCGGCTCTTGGAGAAATTTGACTGCTGGAGTAATTCGAAAGGAGTTCGGCTCCTGGAGAAATCTGACTGCTGGAGAAATTCGAAAGGAGTTCAGCTTCAAGAAAAATTTGACTACTGAAGGAGTTCGGAAGAAGTTTGGCTCCTGAAGAAATTCGACTGCTAAAGGAGTTCGGCTCCTGAAGAAATTCAACTACTGGAGTAATCCAAAAGAAGTTTAGCTCCTGAAAAAATTCGACTGCTGAAATAATCCAGAAGGAGTTCGGCTCCTTAAGAAATCCAACTATTGGAGTAATCCGAAAGAAATTCGACTTCAGGAGAAATCCGATTGCTGAAGAAGTTCGAAAGAAGTTCGGCTTCTAGAGAAATCCAACTGCTGGAGGAGTTCAAAAGGAATTCGGCTTTTGAAAAAATTCAACTGCTGGAGTAATCCAGAAGGAGTTCAGCTCCTGGAGAAATTCGACTACTAGAGAAATTCAAAAGGAGTTCAGCTCCTGAAGAAATTTGATTGCTGGAGGAATTCGGAAGAAGTTTGGCTCCTGAAGAAATTCGACTGCTGGAGTAATCCGGAAGGAGTTGGCTCCTGGAGAAATCTGACTGAAGGAGGAGTTTGGTAAAAGTTTGGCCGCTGGAGGGAGTCTAGGTGCTTAAAAAAGTTCGATTGGGGTTTAGTCACTAAAGTGAGTCCGGGATAGGTTCGACCGCTGGAGGAGAATTTTCGATCGAAGCTCTTCCATGATTATCGGTTGTATTAGGCTAAGCATCAGATTGGACTTCGGTAGGAGTGGAATTTATCTCCAACAGTATGTATCTCCTCGGAGGAAGAAAATCATTCATCCGTTAATCCAAGGTGCTCCTTTCTCCATTCATGCTTAGAAAGGATGGCTTTTGTTCATTCTTTAAATGTCAGGCAAGGAGTAGAGCTTCATGGATTGAAGTGAGCTTTAGGAGTATATGTTGAAAGAGTCATCACTAGGCCAGGATCTGAGGCAAGATTTGGAGACCCTGCGCAACTTTATGGTCCCGAAATTGAAAGAACTTCTATTTGAGCAGACTTTATTCAATGTGAGCATTAGCTAAGTTGGCTCTGAAGGTGCGCATGGGTTACTTGCCTCAGGATCTTATTTATTTGATTTTCAAGTTTGATGTTGATTGACTAATAACTCGAGTTTTAGAAGTGGGCTCGAGCTTGTTGAAAATATCTGAGCCAAAGATTCATTGAAAAAGGGGAGCGAAACCCACAGGAGGCCAAGCTACTTGTGCTAGGGCTAAGCATCTTCCCGCACCACTAGCCTCCAGATCGAAACAACTTGAATCTCACATTGCCGACAACTTCAGGGTCATGAAGGTTCCACTCAACTTAACTTCGTCGGCTTCTGATGGTGATCGAAGGAGCTAGATGGATCAAATATTTAACGAGACTGTCCTGAGTTTGTCAGCTCCTGATATTTTTGACTTCTTTCTAGAGGACGAGCCAGCTGAGATAGCCGAAACTTTCGAAACTGCTCTAGCTTGATTGAAGCTTAAGGCTTCTGCCTTAGAAGATCGTGAGCTGGCGAGCAAGACATTCTTCAAGTTTCTTTATTTGGTAGATGCAAATAAATTGCTATGCGAGCCTCATAAGATAGTAAGATAATAAGGAAGAAGACCCTAGACTATTTTATTTGAGTAAGTTGGAGCTAGTCATTACATTTTCGACTCATTTATTTTGAGATTGTGTGTAACTTGTGGTATTTCGACCACTCACCCATTACATAAATGGGAATATGGAGCACTCCGTTGAGCTCATGGCTGAGGTAAGGAAGCACAAGATCGATGCCAAGATGCTTAAGGATAAAAGGGACAAAGCAATAAAGGAGGCTAGAGAGACTTCCATGAGGGTCGATGCTGTCGAGAGAAGAGCTGAAAATGCTGAAGTAGCATTGAGGGGAGTCGTAGAAGAAAATTTCTAACTACTGACTATTCAAGAAGCTCAGGTAGTAGAGATAAGAGCTTAAAGCTCAATTAGCAAAAGCAGAGGAGCTTGAGATCGAGGTTGAAAAGAATAAGACTGCACTGAAGATGGCATAGGAGAAAACAGCTGAGAAACAAAGCAAAATGGAAGTATAGATCAAAGCTGCCGCTTCAAAGGCTATCAAGAATTTTTGATTGTCGGAGGAGTACCATTACAAAAAGATCAAGTTTACGACTGATTCCTACAACGAGGGGAAAGGCTTCGTCCAAGTCAAAGTGGCTACTTGCTATCTGAAATTAAATTTAAATTTTCTGGATAAGATTTTAGAACCTCTAGTCACTGAGATAGTAGATGCTTCTATACCGAACGATATCTCTTGAATTTTTATCTTACCTTCTTATTTTTGTACTTAAGACTTTTGAGGTCATTGTAAAGAAAGCTTCATATAAATAAAATTTTCCTTTGGCTCTTTCTTCATTTGCATATTTTCTCCATTTTGCTACGATCTGAAGAGTTAGCTTAAGAGTTTTTAAGCCGAGCATTTTTGATGAGAGGAATTGTAGATTTTGATTAAGAAAGGCTTAGGAGTAATTCTCATTATAGGAATTGACTTTGGGTCAAAGAGCCTTGGATGAGAAAATCTTTGTTAAATTTAGAATTCTCTGAATTGGAAAGTTTGAGCTTCAACTGAAGGAACCTCGGATAGATCGGTTCCAATTAAGGAATTTATGAATCAATCTTTTTATTAAACATGCACGTAATTTATGGAACGTGTCTACATTTTTGCACAGTATTAAGTATGCATAGTTTGGAAAGTGGTGAATTCGTATTCCTTACGCAAAGATTTGATGCATGGTTGTTGAGATGGCGAAGCCATCGAATCCCAAATCTACACGTGTCATGACTTGATGGGAGTAATTATGATGCATTCCTCTTCTTATAGGAGACTTTTGCTCCTTGCCTAGCCTCAAAGCTGGGATCTCTTTTATTGCGATGGCGGAGCAGCGCAATTTTTCAAAGTAGAAGAGAATTAATTTCTTTTGTAGGGGCCATTATCATCCGCTTGAAGAAGTAGGGTGGTTGCAAAGGCTCATAGTTGGTTCAAAGACGCTCATGATGGTTATTCTACCTTTGGAATGTTCATATTCTTAGTCTTGAGAGATTTGTTATTACCATCCCATCCGGAAGGTAAGTGTGCCCTCGGTCTTGAGAGCTTTGTCACTATTTTCTTGCTTTGGAAAGGCATGGCTTCAATGAGAGTTTCTGTGTGGGTCCTTCGACTTATCATCTTCTAAGAAGGATGAGGATGGGGTGATGCCCCTGCTTGTAAATAAAAACTTGATCGCTTTCTTTACAGGCAGGCTCTCCATGCTGTAGTTTCTTCGAAGATCATAGTCTCGAGATGCCGAGGTCATGAAGGAAAAACTTTGGATTACACTACGCCGTTGTTCACTACAAAGGACTTGTTCACTTCTTGAATTTTTTTTTTCTAGATTATTTTAAGACCCTCAAGGATAACTTCGGCGTAGGCTTTCTGCTGTGGTTCCTTCCAAGACACGACCTAGGGCTTTGGAGAGATAAGCATGTAGTTAATTCAGCCTCGAATCGATTCTGACTGGTTCAAGATCATGTTATTTTTGATTCAAGATGTAATACCCAAGCAAAGAAGGCAATAGTGTACTTACATCTTGATTCCATAGGATCTGTTGTAGCCTTTGTTGTAAAATTTTTATTTTTATTTTCTTTTCTTTCTATCGCCTTTGTAAAAGCAATGCTTATATTATTGCTTTTGTAAAAAGCTTTCTTCCATGAATGAATATAAGATTTTTCTACATCTTTTCCATTCATTGTTGTTAGCGGAAACTTTAGGGAGGCTAATCCCGGTTAAAGAAGTCTTTTTGAGATGTGTTCCGACCAAAGAAATCTTGTTAGAATTTGATTTTGATCAAAGAAATTTGTTAATAGGGTGTTTCAATCTTGAGAAATTGTAAGAGAATTATGTTGCAATTAGAAGAAATTTAAAATTAATTCTGATCAAAGAAATTAACAATATGGAGTTTCGACATGAGAAACTTTGTAGAGACTTAGCTCTGATTAAAAAAAACTTTGTTAAAGTTAGTTCCGACCAAAGAAACTTAGTTGAAAATAGTTTCGATCAGAGAAACTTTATTTAAATTAGTTTCGATCAAAGAAACTTAATTGAAATTTGTTGATGTAGAAACTGGTCATCGCCGAAATTCGTTGGAGTGGAGGCCGATGAGGTCGCCGTCGGGGACCTGCAAAACAAAATCCCATCCGAAGTCGATGGGGGGTGGCTCCAGTAGGATCCTCCGACGATCAAGTCAGCTCTGGCCAACAGGAATGGAGTGCTTGGGAATGAGTTCCGCTGAGCTTAGAGAAGAAGAGGAGAGCTTAGAGCTTAGAGACTAGAGTTAGCATATCTATAGGATCCTTTATAGACGGAGCTTAATTGATGGTGGCAGCCATACCGTCTGATAGCGAGCCATTAGGGCTGCATGAAGTTCGGTACGGAGAGGAAGGCATCGTTAGGTGGATAGTGATAGCCATACTGGTAGATTACGGACTGCATGGGGCTGGTTACGAAGAGAGTGGTGTCGCCAGTAGTGGCGGCTATGTCGTCCGATCTCATCGTCTGTTGCAAACTAATGGCGATAGTTCATCCAGAGGAGTTGGACTTGTAGGAGAGTTCGACCGAAAGAAAAGCTCGAGAGGAGCTCGACCATAGAAGAGTTCGATCGGCTAAAGAAGATGTTTGAAAGAAGTCCGACTTCTGAAGAAATCTGATCGAAGAGGAAGCTTGGAGGGAGTTCGGCTCCCGCAGGCGCCTGGTTGGAATGATGCGGAGAGAGTTCGACTCTTACGGCAGTCTGACTGAAGCTCGACGGTTGAGGAGTTTGGAAGAAGCTCGGCCATGAAGGAGTTCGATCGACTGAAGGGGATGTCTGAGAGAAGTCCGGCTTCTGAAGAAATCTGATCGAAGAGGAAGCTTGGAGGGAGTTCGGCTCCCGCAAGAGTCCGACTGAAGCTCGACAGTTGAGGAGTTCGGTTAAAGTCTGACCGTTGGGAGTCCGAAGAAGCTCGATCGCTAAGCAGTTCGATCGGCTTTAGGAGTTTGGCTAAAGCTCGTCTGCGGAAGCTCTTCCATGGCTACCGACCGCTTCAGGGTGAGCACCGAACTGAACTTCGATGGGAGTGGGATTAGTCCCCAACAATTGTCTCCCCCACTCCCAAGTTCGAAACTCGAGGAAAGGGAGTGCAGAAAAGGCGACTGTCAAAGTTCTCTTTCGGGCTCCGTATTAGCTCAGGTCGAAGCTCGAAGGAGAGATTTCATCTCCAGCCAAAGTTGATATCGAAGTTGAGGCCCGAGGGAGATTTCATCTCCAACCGAGGTTGAGGTAGGCCTCGTCCACTATGATCGAGGTCGGAGGTTGAGCTCCTCGTGGGCGATATTATCTCCAGCAGTCGAGGTTAATATGGGCACTCGAAAGAGATCTGATCTTAGGATGAGGTTGCCTCCGATCTTATCTCTGGCCGAAGTTGTCTCGGCCCTTAGGAAGAGATCTTATCTCTAGCCGAGGTTGACTTGGTCGCTCGGAAGAGATCTTATCTCTAGTCGAGGTTGATTCGATCGCTCGGAAGAGATCTTATCTCTAGCCGAGGTTGTTGCTCGCATTAGGACGAGGTTCTCCTCCTATTCCAAATGGGCTATGGAGGCACATAAGGATCGCTGTCAGGGCCTCTCCCTCTATCTCGTTCTTTGTGAACGAGGCCTTCGCTCGAAAGAGATCTTATCTCTAGCCGAGGTTGATTCGGTCGCTCGGAAGAGATCTTATCTCTAGCCGAGGTTGTTGCTCGCGTTAGGATGAGGTTCTCCTCCTATTCCTAACGGCCTGTGGGGGCACATAAGGGTCGCTGTCAGGACCTCTCCCCCCATCTCGTCCTTTGTGAATGAGGCCTTCGCTTGGGAGAGATCTTATCTCTAGCCAAGGTTAACTCAGTTGCTTGGGAGAGATCTTATCTTTAATCGAGATTGTTGCTCGCGTTAGGACGAGGTTCTCCTTCTGTTCCTAACGGACTGTGAGGGCACATAAGGGCCGCTATCAGGGCCTCTCCCCCCAACTCATCCTTTGTGAACGAGACCTTCGCTCAGGAGAGATCTTATCTCTAGTCGAAGTTGATTCGATTGCTCGGGAGAGATCTTATCTCTAGTCGAGGTTGTCAACGGTCGCTCGAGAGAGATCTTATCTCTAGCCGAGGTTGACTCGATCGCTCAGGAGAGATCTTATCTCTAGTCGAGGTTGTTGCTCGCATTAGGATGATATTTTTTTTCTATTCCTAATGGACTGTGGGGGCACATAAGGGCTATTGTCAGGGCCTCTCCCCCCATCTCGTTCTTTGTGAACGAGGCCTTCGCTCGAGAGAGATCTTATCTCTAGCCAAGGTTGACTCGGTCGCTCGGAGAGATCTTATCTCTAGCCGAGGTTGTTGCTCGCATTAGGATGAGATTTTTCTCCTATTTCTAACGGGCTGTGGGGGCACATAAGGACCGCTGTCATGGCCTCTCCCCCCATCTCATCCTTTGTGATCGAGGCCTTTGCTCGAGAGAGATCTTATCTCTAGCCGAGGTTGACTCGATCGCTCGGAAGAGATCTTATCTCTAGCCGAGGTTGTCCACGATCGCTCGGGAGAGATCTTATCTCTAGTCGAGGTTGTTGCTCGCATTAGGATGAGGTTCTCCTCCTATTCCTAATACGATAATTATTGACTGCTTCTTTCCTATCATCGCATAGTTTTTGCATCTAAAAATAATATTATTTATTGGGGAAGAATTTTATCGAGGGGGAGTTACTGGCAGCACATCCCCATTTCAGGGTCATGGGGGCATTGTTCCTCCGGGTTTCCTTGGGCAGTGAGGCCCGGGCCAGACGACCTCCTCTATCTCATGCTGGCCTTCTTAATTTGGGAAAAGTTTCTCTTAGCTTTGTCGCTGGGAGATGATGAATCGCCGATGTACCAAGCTCCTTCTCGGGGTAACGTTGATGACACCGTGAGGCGGCCGATCTTGTCGTTTTTGGTTATGGCAGCGACCTTAGTCGATCTTCTGCTTCAGACTGACGTCGGAGGAATTTACTCAGCCGTCCCTTTCTGACGAGCTCCTCAATTTGATTTTGGAGCTGGATGCATTCCTCGATATCGTGGCCGTGGTCGCGATGGTAGAGACAGTACTTGCTTCGATCGTGCTTGTTTGGGGGAGACCGTAATTCTTCTGGTCTTGGTAGTTGGTTCTTAACTTCGGTGAGAATCTGAGTTTGAGGAGCGTTGAGGGGGGCGTAGTCGTGGAACCTTCCAGGAGGAGGACTTCTTCGCGCCCTTCTATCGGAGCTTTCTCGATGGCGAGCTTGAAAAGTTTGGGCCTTGCTTGCGCTGGGAAGGTCGTGAGCACGGTCGAACTTTCTGTGGAATCTTCTGTGGGAGAACTCCATGCCCCTTTATCGGGGCTTTCTTAGTGTCATACTCGAGAGGAAGTTCGGCCTCGCTTGCATCGAACTTCATTCCGCTAACGAGCTTTGAGCGGGAGTTCGGCCTTGCTTCCACCGAATTTCATTCCAATGATGAGCTTTGAGGGAGAGTTCGGCCTCGCTTCCGCTGAACTTCATTCCATCTCCTTGTGAAACCTATGGGAGAACTTCATGCCCTTTTGTTGGAGCTTCCTTAGAGTCATACTCGAGAGGGAGTTCGGCCTCGCTTGTGTCGAACTTCATTCCGATAATGAGCTTCGAGGGGGAGTTCGACTTCGCTTCCGTCGAAGTTCGTTCCGCCCTCCTTGTGAAACCTTCTGCGGAACAATTTCTACTTTCCCTTTCTCCTTCCTAAGGGCGATTAATATGCCCAAATGCTCTTCCTTAAGATCGATTCCTTGCATCCTCATGGCGGGTTTGCTGACAAAGTCTTCGCCAGAGATTGTCGCACGGTTTGCATCATCTCGGTGGGGCCGCGAATCCGACCAGCAGGTTGAACTGCTCTACATCTACGGTGGCTTCAGGTGGAGCCTGGGCTGTCAGGGTTGCTATGGGAGCAGATGGACCTAGCACGCAGGACGTCGATCATGGAGTCGAAGCTCTCTTGGAGGCATTTTCTCTTCGAAAAAGAACTCTAGTGAGGAAGAAGAGAGATCTCCAAAGAGAGAGAAATCATCGCCGAGCACTCCTTTAAGAATAAGGGAACCTCGAATGTTTGGGGTGGCCCTCCTTCTAGCGCCAATATATTGACGTAGAAACTGATCGTCTCCAAAATTCGTTGGAGTGGAGGTCGATGAGATCATCGTTGGGGACCTGCAAAATAAAGTCCCGTTCGGAGCCAGTGGAGGGTGGCTCCGACAGGACCCTCCGACGATCAAGTCAGCTCTGACCAACAGGAATGGAGTGCTTGGAAATGAGTTCTACTGAGCTTAGAGAAGAAGAGGAGAGCTTAGAGCTTAGAGATTAGAGTTAGCATATCAGGAGGATCCTTTATAGGTGGAGCTTAATTGATGGTGGCGGCCATACCGTTTGATAGCGAGCCGTTGGGGCCGCATGAAGTTCAGTACGGAGAGGAAGGCATCGTCAGGTGGATAGTGACAGCCATACTGATAGGTCACGGGCCGCATAGGACTGGTTATGAAGAGAGTGGTGTCGTCAGTAGTGGTAGCCATGTCGTTCAGACTGATGGTAATAGTTCGTCCAGAGGGGTTTGGACTTGTAGGAGAGTTCGATCGAAGAAAAAGCTTGGGAGGAGCTCGGCTGCAGAGGAGTTCAGTCGGTTGAAGGGGATGTCTGGGAGAAGTTCGGCTTCTGAAGAAATCCGACCGAAGAAAAAGCTTGGAGGGAGTTTGGCTCCCGCAGGCGCCTGGCTGGAACGATGCGGAGAGAGTTTGGCTCTTGCGGGAGTCTGACTGAAGCTCGATGATTGAGGAGTTCGAAAGAAGCTCGGCCGCGAAGGAGTTCGATCGGCTGAAGGGGGTGTCTAGGAGAAGTCCGGCTCCTGAAGAAATTCGGTCGAAGAGGATGCTTGGAGGGAGTTCGGCTCCCGTAAGAGTCCGACTGAAGCTCGGCGGTTGAGAAGTTTGGCTAAAGCCAGGCCGCTGGGAGTCTGAAGGAGCTCGACCGCTAAGTAGTTTGGTCGGACATAGGAGTTCGGCTAAAGTCCGTCCGTGGAAGCTCTTCTGTGGCTAACGACCGTGTCAGACTGAGCACCGAACTGGACTTCGATGGAAGTAAGATTAATCCCCAACAAAATTAATTTTGATCAAAAAAATTTAATGAGATGGAGTTCCGATCTGAGAAACTTTGTAAAAATTTAGTTTCAATTAAAGAAACTTTATTAACGTCAGTTCCGACCAAAGAAACTTATTTGAAAATAGTTTCGATCAGAGAAACTTCTTTTGAATTAGTTTCAATCAAAGAAACTTAATTAAAATTAATTCCAATCAAAGAAATTTAATTAGATGAAGTTTTAATTTGAGAAACTTTGTGAAAACTTAGTTTTGATCAAAGAAACTTTGTGAAGGTTCTTTCTAGTCTTCGTTGTCACTTATGCGTAAGAATGAAATAATGAATATGAAGGTTTGTTTATTCAATCATCACAAGGTTCATTCATAGTATATGCATAAGTTGGCCGAATTTCATGGCTTGGAGAGTGGGATCCTGTTTAGTTGCTTGGGATGGTAGGTTCCAAAGCATATCACTTTGTCAACTTGATAGGGCTCCTCCTAGTTGGACGAAAGCTTTTCTTGTTTCATAGACTATGAAACTTTGGCTCGTCGAAGGACCAGATCACCGACTCAGAACTATTTGGCTTTAACTCAAGCATTGTAATATTTAGTCATCCTTTGGTGTTAAGCAACCATTTTTATGACGGCATGCTCCCTTCTTTCTTCGATTAGGTCAAGGTTAGCTCGAAGCCATATCGGATTGGCATCTTCTTTATATTCCTCGATTCTTAGGAAAGGAGGCCCAAATTCTAGGGGTATTACTGCTTTTGCTCTAAATGCTAGAGTTAAAGGAGTCTCACCAGTAGGAAATTTTTGAGTGGTTTGATAGGCCCATAATATATGATGAAGTTCATCTATTCACGATCCTCCTATCCGATCTAGCCTGACTTTTAGATCCTGTAGGAGAGTTCTGTTAGTAATTTCTACCTCTTCATTTGCTTGTGGATGACCTGCTAAGGTGAAGTATTGTTCCATCCTATGGTCTTCACAGAGCTTATGAAATCGAGCATCGTTGAATTGCCTGCCATTGTTAGAGATCAACATTTTAAGGAGACCATATCGATAAATAATTGATTTTTAAATAAAATCTCTAACTTTTGCTTTAGTTAGTGGGCTAAATGCTCGACTTCGATCCATTTCATAAAGTAGTCAATGGCTATCAGAAGAAACTTGCACTGACCTGATGCTCGAGAAAAAGTACCTAAAATGTCCATCCCCTACTGGGCAAATAGCCATGGAGCTTCAATTGGAGTTAGAAGTACTGCTGGTTGGTGCAGAACTCTAGCATTTCATTGACATTGTGCACATCTCTTGATGAAGCTTTCTGCATCTTATTGCATGGTTGGCCAATAGTAGACTTATCGAAGGATCTTGTAAGATAGCAACCTACCTCCATGTGATTTTTATAGATTTTCTCATGAATCGTAAGGCATAATCAGCCTCGGATGGGCATAGGCACTTCAGGAGAGGCAAAGAGAAAGACAACTTGTACAATTCATTATTGTGCAGCACATATCGAACGTTCTTGTTCCTTATCTTTCGAGCTTCTTTTCGATTAGACGATAGCTCATCGGATCTCAGATACTTCAGAAGAGGGTCCATCTAGCTAAGTTCTTCATCAATTTGCTGAATAACGATAGGCTCTTCAAAGCTCGAGATTTTCAAAACCTCAAAATAAGTCTCTTTCTTCAGGTCTGCAAGCAGTGACAACACCACTTGGATAATACATCTACTCTGATGTTTTGTGCTCTAGGAATCTGCTGAATATCAAAACTTTGAAAGGATAAAGTTAAATTATTTACCTTTTGAAGGTATTTCTTCATATTCTTCTCTCGAGCTTCATATTCATCTTTAATCTGTCCAACCATCAGTTGAAAATCACTGAAGACTTTCAGATATCGAGCCCCAGCTTCCTTCGTAATTCTTAGATCGACAATCAGAGCTTCATATTCTACTTTATTGTTTGTAGTAAAAAATTCAAAGTGTAGGGCATATCCAACTACATCTCCCTCAGGACCAGTCAAAATAAGACCGGCCTTTGACCTTAACAAATTTGTTGAGCCATCAACGTGCAAGGTCCATAGCACTTTAGAATCTGATTCTATGTTTTCACTATTTTTCTGAACTCTTAGTGCATTCAAGAATGAAGTCAGTCAAGACTTGGACCTTAATGAAAGGTCTCGATCGGTATTGTAGATCTAACTCTGAGAGTTTTAGGGCCCATTTTGCAATCCATCATGAGGTATCTGAATGATATAGCACACTTCTAATCGCCTGATTTATGAGCAACACAATAGTATGGGCCTGAAAGTAAGGTCGAAGATTCTTTACTGAGATGACTAATGTAAAAACTAGCTTTTCTAACTTGGAGTATCTAGTCTCTACATCATGAAGAACATTATTGGTATAATAGACGGGCTTCTGAACTCGTCCTTCTTCTTGAACAAGGACCATGCTGATAGCTACTAAGAAAACAACGAGATATAACAATAGTTCTACACCAGGCTGAGGCTTACTGAGCAGCAACGCAGAGCTAAGGTACTGCTCAGTTCTTCAAAGACTTTTTGGCACTTCAGCATCCACTGAAAATTCTTCGACTGTCTGAGAATTTGAAAAAATGAAAAACACCTCTTGATCAATCTGGAGATGAAATAATTAAGAGAGGCAACCTTACCGGTAAGGCATTGTACCTCTTTGATCGTCCTTAGTGGTGTCATCTTCACGATTGTCTTGATTTTCTTTGGATTTATCTCGATGCCTCTACATAAAATCATGAAGCCGAGAAATTTACCAACAGTAACTCCAAAGGCACACTTCGCAGGATTTAGCCTCATCTTGAATCGGCAAAAAGTGTCAAAAGTCTCTTGAAGATCAATGATATAGTCCAGTGTTGCTCTGCTCTTGACCAACATGTCATTAACATACGCCTTCATATTCTAGTCGATCTGATCTTTGAAGATCTTATTCACGAGCCATTGATATGTGACACCTAGATTTTTTAAGCTAAAGGACATTATCCTGTAACATAAAAGACCATGGTCAGAAATAAAGACTGTTTCTTTTCATCTTCAGGTGCCATTTAGATTTGATTACAGTCAGAGAAGGCATCTATGTAGCTAAGGAGCTCAAGCCATGAAGTCGCATCTACTAGTTGGTCGATTAGAAGGAGTAGATAGCTATTTTTGGGATAAATTTTGTTCAGATTGGTGAAGTCGATGTACATGGGCCATTTTTTATTTGTCTTCCTCACTAATATGACATTCACCAGCTAGTTCGGGTACATGGCTTCTCTAAGAAAATCGGCCTTGATTAGTTTATCTAGCTCCTTAACCATGGCCCTCTAGCACTCCGGAGCAAAATTTTGCTTTTTTTATTTAATTGGATGGCAAATTAGGTCCACCTTTAGATAGTGGGACATTACTTCTGGATCTATCCCGGGCATGTCTATGACTGACCAGGCAAAAAGATCTATATTCTCCTGCAAAAAAGTGATTAGCTAATCCTTCATTACCTGATCTAGGCATGAGCTGACTTTTACAATTTGATGAGGATTCTCCTTCCTTAATAGAACTTTCAGAAGGTCCTTTGATAAGCATCATAAATGCAGTGTTATAAATATTAATTTATAATTTAATTTATATTTATTTTTAAGAATTAATATTTTTATTTATTATTTATAAAAAATATAATTATAAATAAAAAGGGCTTATTTTTTTAAATTTAAATAAAATAAATTTAGAGCAAATCAGAGTTAAAATGGATTCAATATGAATTTTTAAAAATATAAATAAATAAATAAATCGGCCAGTTTAGTTGAACCTGGCCTGATTTGCCCAGTCGGTCTAGTTGAGTGCTGCCCAATCCGCCCACGACACTAGCCAGCCTGCAAACCTGCTACAGCCCGCAAAGAAAAAGCCCAGCGCGCACTCAGTTCCCCCTCAGACATGACGTCAGGCTGATGTCTAAATACCATGCGGTCCACGATGGAACTCTATAGTATTTGGTCCATCGTCGACCCTTAACAGGTCTACGGCAGAAATATGCGGTGCATGGGGCATAATTATAATTTTAGGTGGCATGTCAGGTGGTGATTCATCATGGTCTATGGTACAATCGGTCTAGGCAGTCCATGGGCACAGTAAAGATGCAATCAGATGGCTTAGGTGGTTCTCGGTCAAGATCAGATGGTGAGGGGTGATTCTAATTTTTATTTGAAGTATCCAGCTTCCCTGCACGACATTGGATGGCTGTGAACACTTCAAAGTTTGATCCGATGACCAGATCTTCTCCCTTAGCCCAATCGAATAGCTTAGAAAGCAGCCGACTACGTTAAGGATTTAAAAGCCTTATTTCACGTGATCCGATGGCCCAAATCTCCTCTAGAGCTCGATCGGATGGCTAATATTCAATCCAAATAAATCTAAGCACTGATTGGTGGATTTGGGATGATTTTCGATCGTTTGATCCAGATCTAACAACCCAAAAATAATAGCAATGATCCAATGGATTTTAGGAGGATTTTAATTGGATTCAAGCACCTAATTTGACCAGAATTCAACCTCTTCAATAGCACATGCATTCCAGCACTATTTTATTAGTCCCACATCGCTTGATATTAAAGATTTCAGCCCTCCAGCATCTATTTAAAGGGCACTAGACCATCAAATCAAATCATCTTTGATCAAGAGAAGGTGATGGTATAGGGTAGAGCCATGCTTGGGATTCAAGATTGCTTCGAGACAGATCGTGCCGAGATGAAGAGCCGATCTTCTATATTATCTCAACACCAACCCCGATCCGAGATCAAGATCAACACTAATTTTTATTTTCTTTTTTCTATCTTTTTAATTTTTATACTTTAATTTTAATTATTCTTTATTTTTATTGTAAATAGATGCTAAGATCTAGGTAGTAGATTTTAATACCTAAAGTTTATTTTTCTACATAATTTAAATTTTTATTATTTATTTTTATTCTATTTTTTATTTTAATTTTATTTTTAAATTTTTTTCTTTTCATAAAAATAAAAAATTTTAAAACTAAAATATTGTCTTCTCTGTGGATTCGATCCGACTCGCTACTGTCTATATGTTTTTAATCATTTTAAGAAGTCAGAATTAAAATTATAAATATGGTGTCTTAACGATAATATCATGATTTATTATTGTTCGACAGCTGAACACGCTCGGCCAGAACATCTCGAGTGTCTAGCCCTATCGGAAGTTCAAGCTGGGCCTCCGATTGGGTTTTTGTCCGATGTCTCGGAGCCAAGCATTATCGAGCTATAGTCTAGTTGCCTCGGATCCATCCCACTTTGTTTACTATTGAAAATTTCACCATCATATGGTAGCTTGAAATCGTGGTCGTTAAAGTCCAGAGGTTTGGATGACTGAGAATCGCATTATAAGTGGAAGAAAGCTTGACGACCAAAAACTCTATTTGGATAATTGCTTATTGAGGCAGAGCACCTACTATGACAGATAGTCACTACTACAAAAATGGCCCATGGCAGCACTTAATATGACAGTGATTTTTGAAACCGCTGTCATTACTCCTACGACTATGATTTTCATTAACCGCTGCTATATGTCGGACCTATGGTAGCAGTTACCTATGGCGGCAATTTTTCTTACCGCTGCCATAGGTCCGACATGTAGCAGTAGTTACAGAAAATCGCTGTCATAACTCAATCTATAGGAGCGGTTCATTATAACTATTGCCATAAGTCAGACCTATAGCAGCGGTTAGTAGAAACCACTGCTATAATCTGATTTATGGCAGCGATCAATTAACCACTATCATATATATATATATATTTTAAATATTATATAATTTTAAAATTTAATATCCATCTTCACCATTTATTATCTAAATAATTATCATTAGAGTGTCATCATAAAAGATCACCTCGATCCGATGACCCTAGCTTCGTCGATCAGAAAAATTCGATTTTGATGATCACGAATGACGATGCGATGATCTAATAGATGGAGACCTCCAATGGAATCAAAAATCTGCAACGATGATCTCGATGATGTTTATAGCATACTATCAAAGTTTTATTTCAATCGGATATCATTATCTTGGTCAATTTAGTATAGATTAGTTTCGACCGTTAAATGATAAACGAGTGATCAAAGGATCAAACGATGTCCGATTATGAGATAATTTTTTTTATAAATAATCTTGGCTACTATTTTAATCATTTTTTATAATAATAATTATAAAATTCAACTCGTAAGATGAAGAATGATCTAAAACTATACGTCTCCTGATAACCATTCTGAAATTTCACTGGTTGTTATGCTCGTGCTTTTGCAATATCTACTTAACATGAACAGTTTATACGAAAAAAATTTAAATTTTAATATCATCATCATATAAAATATTTAAAATTATAATAAATATTATTTAACTAAAAAATTATTTTATAATTGAACGTCATTTAATCCTTTGATTGTTTGTTTCTAATTTAATGGTCGAAATCATTCCATACTAAATTGATCATGATAACGATATTCGATTGAAGTAAAATTTTGATAGTATACTATAAATATCATCGAGATCATTGTTGCAGATTTTTGAACTCATCAAAGGTCTTCATCTATCAGATCATCACATCATCATTCGTGATCGTCGAAATTGAATTTTTTTGATCGATGAAGCTAGGACCATTGGATCGAGGTAATTTTTTGCGACGATATTCTAAAGATAATTGTTTATATAATGAACGGTAAAGATGGATATTAAATTTTAAAATTATATAATATTAAAAAAAATAAAAAAAAATTATTTTCAATCTATGGCAGTGATTCGATAATCGTTATCGTAGATCTATGGCAACGGTTCGATAACCGCTATCGTAGGTTAGATTAAAAATTTTTAAATTTTCTCTTCTCTCTCGTATGCGCTCGATCTCTCTCTCCTCCTTTTCTTCGTTGTCGGTTAGGCTCCTTCCCCCTCCGACCGACGTCGCACCTCCTCCCCACACGATCGGTGTCGCCCCTCCTCCCTCCCGATCGACGTCGCCCCTCCTTCCCCCTTGACCGGCACCACCCCTCCTTCCACCTCCCCCTTCGACACTCGCATCCCCGACCGCCCCTCTCCACCAACCATCACCCCCCATCCGGCCCCCCCACCCCTCCATCCGAACCTCCCTCGGCCCCCAGCAAAATCCTCCCTCCCGACGAACCCCCATCCGACCCTCCCTCGCCCCCCTACGAAATCCCACCTACCGCCCCGCCCCCCATCGACCCTCCCTCGGTCCCCCCGAGCAAATCTCCGCTTCGATGAAACCCCATCCGACCCTCCCTTAGCCCCCTATGAAACCCCCTCCGACGAACCTCCATCCACCCTTGACCCTCCATCGACCCCTCGTGAAACCCCTCCCCCACACTCTATCCTCCTCCGACTCCAGTGTGAAATCAAACCTTCCTTCCACGAGCCACCCCACCCTCCTTCGGCCCCCAAAACCCCACCACCACCATCATTCTGACCCTCCCCGCCGAGTGCGAAGCCTCTTTCGGCCTCCTCATCAATACCCCCTCCCCTCCCCTCATCCCGACCGTCCCTACTCTCTCTCTCTTTCCTCTTTTTCTCTCTTCTCTATCTCACTATCTTACTTTTGTTTCGTAGGTTACCTCTAGTATCGTCCTCCTCTAGCATCGTCACCGGCGATCCTCGGAGCTTTTGATGCGACCCGCTCTCTATAGCCGTAGGTATAATTTTTTTTTAAATTTTATAGTATTATTTATTAATCATGCATATTTATAATAATTTATAGAAATATTTATAATAAATATTATAAATATTTATTATAAATATTATAATTATCTGTATGTCCGTAGTTTTTGGATCGTGCCATGGCGGTAGCCTTGGATCGTGTCATGTTGGCGACTGTGGACTAGATCTATCAATGGGTTGGGTTCGGATCAAAACTTGGATATTCAGATTCGGATCTAATTTTAATTACTGATATCAGATCTGAACCCGAATATCCGATGGATCTGTACTTGAGAGAGGAAGGGAGGGATCCGGCCCTCGCCGCCATCATTGGGAGGGAGGGGTCCGACCTCGTCAACCGAGAGGAGATCGAGAGAGGGAGAGTGGAAGATCGAGAGAGCGAGAGAGGAAGGGAGGGGGTCCGACCTCGCCGGCATCACTGGGAGGAATGGGGTCCGACCTTGCCGGCGAGGGAGATCGAGAGAGTGAGAGAGGGAGGGATGGGGTCTGACCTCGCCGATGAGGAAGATCGAGAGAGGAAGAGAGAAAGATCAAGAGATGGAAAAGCTGGGAGGGAGAGGTTCGGCCTCGTCGCCGTCGTCGGTGAGAGAAATCGAGAGAGGGAGAGAGGGAGTGATCGAGAGGATGGCACACAGTTGAGCTGGCTCGGATATGCAGTCGAGCCGGCTCGATCCATGATCGAGCCAACTGAAGGAGGGTCCTAGCCAAATGTCTCAGGCATGGAGCTGGCTATCTCAAGCACAGCAAGTGAATAAAATTTGATATGTCTTTCTAAAGTTCCAACTTTAAGCCCTAAGGTGCCACCATCATCTACTTTGTTCTTCTTTCAGATTTCTAGATTAACACCAAGGTTCACATAAGAGATTGGATTTATGATTGTTGCTCATCCTTAATTATTTATGAATGTAATTCATATTGTAGAATTTATTGCATAATATTTTCTGAATATTTATATCATGTTGTTTTTGTTTATTACATTGCATAACGATAGACCTGTTAATTGATTAATGTACATATTAGAAACTATTTATTGATGCTATACTAATATTATTGTTCAACATGTTATATTGATTAATGTTCATTAACATTACAGATCATGATGGCATCGAAACACCATCTAGCTTTCACCCCTGCCCTTTGATGGGTTACACGCAGTTCAACATCCGAGGAGCAGTCGGAGCATACTCCGTCCACCTCAGCATCGGCTACTCAGGGATCTCTATCGTCGGCATTTACTCCACTGATGGCATCTACTCCATCGGTAGCTGAGCCTCTATCATCATCCATATCTGGGGCACATGCTACTACGCAGGCATCTGAGTGTACATTTTTATTATATTAGTACAACTTTATTTTTTATATAGTATTTGTACACTTATATATTTGCATAACGTATTTGCATTGTAGGTGCATCATCCAGTCAGACATTTCATGGTCCCACACGTATGGCACATGTATGAAACTGTCAGCATCAGGTGATGGTCTATTATGATGCGGAGGGAAGACCGGTAGGAAAGACCGTATGGGAGATGTATTCCTTTTTTAGAGTGCTTGTGAGGCAATCGGACATCATTTTCGTAAAGTGTAGAGACTGGCATTTGATGGATGCTGCCATCAGGGATCGAGTATGGAAGGAGATATGGGTAAGTACGCACATCTTAGTTATATTTATGCATTTTATATGTTAACACTATATATGTTTGATTAAAATAATTTTGTAACTAATTTTTGATAAATTTATGCAGAGGAGGTACGACTTTCTCGATCATGAGAGGGCTCGAGATGCCCGACTGAAGAAGATTGGAGAGTTCTACCGAGATTACAAGGTCAAGCTTCATAGAGGATGACTTGAGCACGGACGAGACACTCTAGAGGAGCTTATTCCTTGGATACAGGACTATCCTCCGAATCAGTGGAAGAGGATGGTTAGACAATGGAGGAGTCAGGAGTTCGAGGTAAAATTTCTAACTTTTGAATTTTTTAATATGCTTAAAGTTTTATTAAAATATTTTTTAAATATTTATTATTTATTTGAATACTTGTTAGGCTACCTCCCGTCAGAACCAGAAGAACCGTGGAGTCTAGAAGTATATGCACACTCTAGGGTACGAGTCTATAGCCAGTCATGTGCATAGAGAGGTAATTAATTCTAAATCTTACTAGATAAATTAAATTCATATTTTTATCATCTTTCTAAAAAATTTATTCTTTGTTATAGCTGATGAGAGATGGAGTAATGTCCAGCCATAGCGAGATATTCTGATTTAGCCATACGGACAAGATGGGCAGGCCGATGAACACCACGATCGGGCATATTTTTATAAGTATTAAATATATTAGTATATAAGATTAGTATTATAGTATTTCTTATAAAATTTTATTTTAATTTATAATTACAGGATGAGTTAGATGCACTCGCGAGTGAGGGTTCGGATACCTCTAGGCCCCATGACCATCTATCTTAGGTCTTGGGGCTTGAGCACTCGGGAAGTATCCGATATAGGCTCGGACACACGTCGATGAGCTACAGGTCTGAGTCGAGCATCTCCTCATAGACTTTCAATGTCGTTAATCGGGAGGAGCTTGAGGAAGCGTTGGCACGGGCAGATCATGCTACGATGTGGGCAGATCGGGCTGAGAAGCGCATATCTCATTTGGAGGACATCATGAGAGACATGATGTCGACGCTTAATGCGTGTTTTAGAGTCACAGGCTTTGAGGATACGTTAGCCCACATTTCAGCTCCAACTCCGACTTCGGCTCCCGACGACGACGACGACGATGTAGATTTAGGAGACTTTTGATGTATTTTATTTTTTTTAAAAAAATATTATAATAAATTTTATTCAATAATAAAATTTTAGTATTTTAGAATAATTTATATATTTATTATATTTTTTTATGTTATATATCTATATTTATCAGATAAAATATATAAAAAAAATAAAAATATTATTTTTTTAATTATTTAAAATCTACGGCAGTGATTTTATAATCGCTACCATATACGTGCCAATTGATGCCATAGGTTTCTACTGTAAATGGTATCAACCGCTGCATTGGATCTATAGCAATGATTAAGAAATCACTGCTATAGATTATTTATGATAGCGGTTATGTAACCACTGCTATACATTAACTATGACAGCAGTTACATAATCGCTGTTATAGGTCGATATATTACAGCGATTTATAAATCGCTGTAATAGAACATCTATGGCAGTGGTTTAAATAACCACTGCAATAATCACTGCCATAGAGCTACGACGACGACCGTAGTGGTGCAACAATCACTGTCATAGAGCTACGACGACGATCGCAGTAGTGCAACAATCATTGTCATAGAGCTACGATGATGACCACAGTGGCAGCGGTTAGAAAACTGCTGCCATATCCTATGGCAGTGATTTTTTGGGTTACGACAGTGGTTACGAACCGCTGCAACCGCTGTCGTAGCCTTTTTTTGTAGTAGTGAGTTTTTGTTAGATGTGTGTCCTAGAAGCCAGATTGGCTATCACTTGTAATACACTTCTAAGGATAATTTTATAATTTTAACTATAAATTAATAAATAAATTATTTTTTCATCATAGTATATATTTAAAAGTGTCTGCGACATATCCTTTAAGTTAATGGTAATGATAATTCATATTTTCAAGAGGTAAAAATTTAAGAGATAAATTTTCATAATTAACTCATAAACTGCTTTCGACCGTAGGATCATCATGAGGATGGTGATCGATCCAAAAGATTGGTGTATGATTATTTTTTTATTATAGATGTATTTTGAGTCTATGGTGTGGAGACACCAGAGTGAGAGTATAGGTACTTATTAGAGAACGAGAGCACTGAGCGTGACCATCTCGAATAGTCATATGAAACTCTACCTTCTCATCGATGACTGACTCGATGCTGCAGTGGTGTGTATGATTTTTTGACTTGAGGTGCATCGATAGTTCACCTTGAGGATGCTATAGTTTGACAACACCATAACTCGATCTCCTAGTCATTCAAAATCTTGAGGTGTATTTGGCTATAGCATGTTCATTATAGGAATTGGATTGCACCAATAAGGGGATCTATCTACCTCGATAGATGAGGAGTAGTCCTATAATAATCATGAGATTGAGTCCTTAAGTCCATGGCCATGGCAGAGTGAAGATGATAAAAAGAGTTTCTATTAGGGTTTCACATTGGATTCGAATCGAATGATTAATTCATATGATGGACATTGGGTTTGACGAGTTCATCTTAACCCTAATCCTATTGGGGCTCAAGATAGAAGAATCCAATCACACAAGTAACTGCACCGAGAGGTTTGCTTTCAGTTCTGATGGATTGCCACCATATACTGCTAGATGTCACTGATGGATTTTTGGAAGTAATTAGAATGATTTTAATGATCAATCATTATAATTGTATGAATCAAAAAAGTTCTGATAAATCGAAAGATATTTCGATGATGTCGATGATAAAGATCATGACATATCTCATTACCATATAGAATTGAATTTAACAAGATCATATAAATAAGAATTTGGATCTAGATGTCATCAATTGATCCAACCTAGTTTGATTGATTTGTATTAGATCCAATCAGGTTCAAGATAATCGTGCTAGTACATGATTGAGCCTGACTTTCTTCTTCTGTAATCTTTCTGATTCATCGTAACTGAGTCAAATTTAATTTGACTCATTCTTATATTTTGAATAGATTTATTTTTATCTGACTGAAATAAGTCTAGATCAGATTAATTATAGAAATTAAATCCATTCATAGTCAAATTCGACTAGGGTCAAAAGCTGACCTATTTGAGAGAATTGAGGGTCACCTGATTAGATACTTCAAAAAAATTTTCTAAAAATCATTTTAATCTAATTTTCGGTTATGTGATAGGGCATGAGAAATACATTGAGTGTACTAAATTTTATGATTTTTGGAGGTATCTAGACTGAGTTATGATAGAATTTGATTTGGATTAAATTCTTGATGGAAGAGTCCAAGGCGTAGTGGACTCTTAGTTATCAACTTATGCTACCACCTTCTAGATTGATTTTGGTGTCAAAATCAAATAAAATCTAAGAATTTTAATGGAGATCAAGTCTAGGAGTACCATTGATCGAAAAAATGAGGATTTTGATCAAAGAGGAGTCTAACTTGGTGCTATGCTTTTGTATAAGAACCCTTGCGCCAATGCTCTTCATATAGAAATATTTTTCATACCCAAAAGGCTATCATTCTGGGTATTCCACACCCCCTCTATCCTCTCTCTCCCTCTCTTTTACATGCCTAAAAAGTTAGGCTCAAATCTATAAAAAAGATCCAATCTAATTTGTAAATAGTTCAACATCTACACGACGATGTTCGTGAGACGGACACGCTGCCTTTAGAAATTTTTTTTGAAGGACTTTCAGATCAGATTTAGATATAATTTTTGAAAAAAAGATTTATGAGAAGAAGACATCCAGATCCTTCCCAAGTGAATACCGATAGAGGTCAGGCATGTGCATGGCTCCTTCCAGAATCTTAGAAAATATCAGGATCATCGTAGGATAATCAGATTATCCAAATAAGATATGATATTAAATTTAATTTAATTTTTATTTTAATTTTTAATATTAGATCATCATGATTAGATCTGAGAATTCTTAGATTAAATTAGATCATTTAAAAATTTTAAAAAAATCTATCTTAGATCTGATCAGATCTGCACGATCCTATGGTGGAAAGCAGGATTTTTTCTTCAACTAGTATCAGAGCCATGTTAGCAATTCTTCAGATCTACCTTAGATTTAATTTTATTTTTATTTATAATTTGATATTAAAATATTTTAGATATCATATCAGATGTGATTAGATTTAAAATTTAAAAATTTAAAAATTAAATCATTTAGATCTAATATGTATGAGATACATGACTAGATTTGGTACAGAATAGTTTTATGTATAGTCTAGATCCTAAAATCAGAAATCAGAACTTATTTTTCTATAAAGCTCTAGATCCTAAAATCTTAGGATTTTTATTATATATTTTATTCATAAATCCAAAACTTAATTAAGAATTAAGATTATAAAATTAATTAGATCTAAAAATTATGAATTTTTAGATCTAAGATATATTCATAAAATTGGGTTCAGACTTGGATAGCTCAATTAGATCTAGCGGTTGATCAATCCGAATCAAGAGTTGGTTAGGTGGGATCAAAGAAAGCTTAGATTTGATCAGTCTAATAGAATTAAGTCTGGGTCAAGATCGAATCACATTGAGATATGACTCAATCAAGTCAAGATCTAATTTAGCTCCGTGGTTCGAGCCTGAAATTATAAGCTAACCCAATTGGTTCTGATTCGATAATTTTGTGTCTAAAGTAAGTTAGGTAGATACGATCGACTGATTTTTAATTGGAAGCTACTTGATCTGAATACGTTCTTATCAAGTTAATGGCATATCCCTTCCATCGATCTCATTTACCTGGCCATTTGTATCAATCCAGTTATGATTTGAGGTGGCTAACAATTCGTGTCAACCTATGCTACTAACTTAGTCATAATTATTATAACTAAGTCAAGTTAAGTTTAAAAAGACCTAAATTAAATCTTTCTAAGAAAATATTAAGTCTAAGATCTTCCACCATTGTAGATGTGTGGGCCTTTTCCGAGGTTGATTATTCTCGACTAGATATAGTGGTTCAGTTGCACCGAGATGATGCAACCATGTCTATTAGCATTGGATGCTACGGGTTGGAGGATGGATTAGACTTAATATTTTGGATATGATGAGGGACCCAATCAGGAATCTAATTCATGCAAATGATGGATCTAACTTAACTAAGGAGTGGAACAATATTTTGAATATGGTGAGCTTCATGAATTAGAGATCAAGTTTTGAGTACACCATTATTAGAGAATCATTGGATAAGAGTTGTCCACTCATCATCAGTTGATGCATCATCAATAACTATTAGGTGAGGTGGTGAGCCAATTGGTGAGATCATACCATCCACTAGAAATCAATGATCACAGAGATTTTCGCATCTCTGCCAAAGAAGTGTAGGAATTTGAGTAAATAGTGGGAGCCTAATTTATTTAAAAATGAAACTTCTAAATAAATTAGTTAAGTTTAATTATAAAATCTAACTAAAAATTTTGACTCTTTATAGAAAGATGTCTGCGTCCAACCCACTAGTCTGTATCCTAGACATCCATAGACTGATCGGATCCAACTATAAGGATTGACTTTAGAACTTCAAAATTATTTTAGATTTCGAGAAGTTGACTCATGTGTTGGAACAGGATCCTTCCATCTTACAAGTCCGTCCATCCGCTGATTAAAGAGCATCTCTCGAAAAGTGGACGGATGAAGATAACAAAGTCAGGTATTACATATTGGGCTCGATGTCTGATGAGCTCCAGCAACAACATAAAGATATTAAGACTAGCCGCCAAATGTTGGCTCATCTATAAGAGTTGTTTGGTGAATAGAGTCGCGTAGCCAAATATCAAGTCACTAAAAGACTATTTAAGGCTTAAATGCATGATGGACAGTCGGTCCAAGATCATTGTCTGATGATGATCAAGGACTTAGAAGAGCTTAAGAAGCTCGGTAACAAGTTGGATTAGAATTTGCAGACTGATATAATTCTGCAGTTCTTGACTGATGCGTATGGGCAGCTCATCATAAACTACTATATGCATAAACTTTACAATGCCTTGGCTGAGCTCATGAATATGCTGGTTACTGTTGAGCTTTTTATGAAAGGTTCTAAAGGCTCAGTACTTGCTGTAGAGCGGACTTCTTTCAAAAGAAAGTCTTTTGAAAAGAAGAAGAAGGCAGAGCCGAAGAAGAAGGTTGCAGACAAAAAAAAATATTTTCATTGCAACACTGACGGCCATTGAAAGCGGAATTACCCTCTTTACCTAGCCAGCTTAAAGAACAAGCAGGAAGAAGGATCTTTTGAAGGAATGCTTATCATTGAGTCTGTCGAGCAAAATGTGAATGCCATAGGATTAAAATGATCTAGAGATAGTGTTAATGAAAAGTACCTATGACACCTTAGACTAAGTTATATAGCTAAAGACAGGATTAACAAATTAAAAAAAAAAAGGACTAATAGGTCCATTGACTTTCGAGTTATATCCAATTTATGAATCATGCCTTCATGGCAAAATGATCAAGCTTCCTTTTGTAGGACATGGGAAAAGGGCCACGGACCTACTTATCCTAGTATATACTGATGTATGCAGTCTGATGCGTGCTAATCTATAGCTATAGCAAGTGCACCACTCGATCAAGTAATAAAGTGAATGAGTAGAGTATCGTCCCTAGAGGATTGAAAAATAAGTACTGAAAAGCTCTTTCCTATGCTTTATTTAGAAGACTGATTTATGAGAATAAGAAATTAAAAAAATAAAATTAAAAAATATAAAAAAAATTTAAGAAAATAGAGAGAGTGTATTATTAGGATTTTAAACTTAAGAGTAATGGATTACTAAGGCAATCGATTCACCAACTCAGTCAATATAATATTCAGGTTATTAGATTAATTTTATTTCATGTGACGGTGGAGTCTCCTAATTTATTCACTACCCTTTGATCCAGGCATAGCAAAACTATCAATATTTATTAATTATCCTTTGGTCCAGGTGTAATTTAAATAAATATTAATGCATTAAGTTTTGTGAAATTCTCTAATTAAAATACGCTGCATCCAAAGCGCACTAAAATTTCCGCATGCATATGAATTCTAATTTGATTCATAATACAAGGTATATAATCAAGAAGCACTAATATACATGTACTTGGTCCGTAACATATATATGTTCATCAGATCAATTAGAAGATGGCCAATAATCTAAAAGCATTAAGATCAGATTTATATACTCCTCATGAATAAAATTTAAAATTAAAAATAAATCATACTGAATATTGCATCAAAAGAGTGGCTACACCTTAGCCTTAGTAAAAAAAAATTTAGTTCATGATAACAAGTTCAAAAATAGTAAATAAAATAAAAAGTATAAAAAAATTAGACTATTTGATTGCTGAAATTGATTATCTATCGCTCTTGGTGTGGAGAACTTAATGATGAAGAAAAAGCTCCTTGATCACTATTCTGATTGTCGAAAGAAAAAATTAAAACCCCCTTTCCTTTCTCTTAAAAATCTCTCTTCTCTTTCTCTTTTTTTTTATTTCTCTCACTTTTTTTTCTTCTCTCACTCTTTTTTTTCCTCACTCTTCCCCTTTTTTTTCTTTGGCAACAACAGATTTTATAAGTTCAGAGATTGATTTTTTCCCAAAATCCTTTAAAAATTAGGTTTAAAACTCTCAAAACAACTCAAATTAGGATCCTGGATGATTCTGACCGTTGGATGTTGATCAAACGGTCCAAAAATCATCAAAATTTATGTCAGCCATTGGATCAATCATTAGATTGAATCTGGGCCATCTAATCATGCACAGGATAGCTTTTGATCTTTAGTTTTAAGGTCGGGATGAATCTCAACCGTTGGATCTCGATCGGAAGCTGCAGATGCCGTTCGTCAACGCATACATTTCGACCGTCTAATCAAATCTCAGTGAAAGGCGTCCATCGGATCAGACAAAATTTCCAAATTTTTCTCTATAGACCATGCGCGAGCCTGGTGTTGCATGGACTGCTGTATTCTTCAGCCAATCGGAGCACACTTCTTCATGTGAAATTTTCAAAATGCCCTTAAGTCGGTCCATCGTGCACCACGAAAAATGCTGATGTCAGCTTGGCATCAATGCTGTGTCAGTGGGTCGGTCTGCTGATGCGGTCAAATCGGATGGTCTGCTAAGCCAATTTTTTTGAACCGATTTGAACTGGACCGGCTCTCTTTTTTTTTTGAAATTTAATTTTGGATTTGTTTGAAGTCCGTTTTGCCTCAAATTTATTTCATCTGAACCAGAAAAATAAGATCTTCATATTGGTTACCTTTTTTCTGTATAAGATTAATAAAAATATCAATTTTTAAAGAAATAAATTAATTTATTTTATAATTTAATATTTTTATTAGTATATTTTTATCACTTATCACACCCCCCAACTTAGTCATTGCTAGTTCCTTAGCAATGTTTTATTTAATACCATGTTTCAATAAGATTATCCATCACAAAGATAAAATCTAGAACTAAAGGTCAAAAAGTTTAGAAAATACTGCTAATTAAGCATTGAGCTTCAGAAGCAAATTTTTCAGTCAATATGATTAAAAACTTTCTTAGAGTACATCAAAGATCTATAGCACTTATGTTCATGATGACTAACTTTAGCATTTCAGTGTTAAATTAAAAGAACAAAAGTATCCTTTCTTATCACTTATTTTGGTTAATTTTCTACACATTCTCAATTTTATACTCATGAATTAAGGTAGCTTTCACACTGCCCTCTTTTTTTTTTTTCTGTGCTGAGCATCCTGATCTTTTCTTCATCATTTTACGTGAATTTCCATACTTGACCTAGGTGCAGAGATCCAGTTACTAGGCTTTGGGCAATCCACATATACTCTGTCTTTTGCACTTTATTTTTAGGTAGGTAGCTCTTTTCTTAAATTTAAATTTATTTTTTTTTTATTAGAATATATATTAATTATCAATTTTTAGTGATAATTGAATCCTCAGTTGGCCTTATAATCAATACCTACTTTGCCTTGTTAGTGTGCATGTGCAATTAGAAGTGCTAATAGTCTTTTAATAACCTAAGTAGGATGCTAAAAGTCGACCAACTAATCTACTTCTTTAATTCATTATATTCATTAGCAAATAATTCTATCTTTTATCACTTGTTCAGTCTATCTTGCTCAAGATTTTCTTCTTAACACATGATTTTTTTTTTATTATTATTTTTATCCCCTAACTTATTCTACATTATCTTAAAGGAGAAAGAAAAATAAAGGATGCAATAAAGGATGGGAAGGAATACACCTGATTTGGTTCAATCTAATTCTTTGGAGCTTTGAAATTTTGCTTGAGCTCTCATTGATTTATCTCTGCAAAATTAAAAATACATATCAAAGAAGTAAAAGAGCAACCACAAATTACTAAAAAATAAAAGAAAAATAAAAATGATCAAAACTAAAAAGAAAAAAAACTACCTATCTAATAGTTCTGATTTATAGTCTTCAGCTTGACTTTCTTTGAGTTCTTAAGTGGATCAATTTGATGCCACTTCAATTAGAATACTTTCATGTTTGATCAAGTCCTCTTTTAATTGGACATTGCTAGCTTTCATACTTTCAAATATATTTTCTACTGAATTCTCATATAATGGATTGTCAATAATATCAATTAGAAAATAAGTTTGATTATCATCAGTATGTTTAGTATCTTTGAAAATATTAAAAGTAACTTATTCATCTTGGATTCTAAGAATTAATATTTTTTATTGAATATCTATTAAAGCTCCTCCAGTAATCAACAGGAAAAATAAACTTGTTTACCTTTACCAAGACATCCTCCACTAGATCTCTTGGATATTTAATGGATCTGTCGGCTAATTGAAGAGTAATAGTGGTAGGCTTCGGTTCTCCTAGACCTAGCTTCCTGAAAATAGAAAAAGGCATGAGATTAATACTTGCTCCTAAATCACATAAAATTTTATCAAAACTATAATCACCAATAATGCAAGGGATAGTAAAACTCTCTGGATCTTTTAGCTTCTGTGGTAATTTATTTTGAAGTATTGCTGAGCATTCTTCATTCAAATTTATTCTCTCATGCTCCTTCAGCTTTTTCTTATTTGTTAGGATTTCTTTGAGAAACTTGGCATACCTGGGCATTTGAGTAATAGCATCTACAAAAGAAATATTAATATATAAATTCTTTAAAATTTTTAAAAAAATTAAAAAATTTCTTATCTGGATGCTGTATTTGTCTCTCTTAGAAATGGTAGTGGCGGCACGTAGGGCTTCACATTTGGATCGGCAAACCGTATACCTGAAGACCATCCATCTGCTGGTTGTTTTGGTGACTGACGGAATTTTAGTTGATGGTTCTTTATTTGTAGTTGGCTCTTCAGTCTCTTTCTTCTGATGTGGCTCCTCCAGCTTTGTACCACTTCTTAGGGTGATAGCATTGACTTGCTCCCTTGGATTGGTCTCCGTGTTGCTGGGCAAGGATCCCTGAGGTCTCTCGAAGATTATCTTAGCCATTTGACCTATTTGCATCTCCAAGTTTTGAATTGCTGCTGCTTGGTCCTGCCTAAGTTTGGCTTCCAAATTTTTTATAGTTGCTTCTTGATTTTGCATGAATTTGACCATCAACTCTTTCATGTTGGACTTCTTTTCAGGTACTTGGAACCTCGGGAGTGGCTGTTGTGCTGCATTTTGATTGCTCCATGAGAAATTTGGGTGCTGCCTCCACCCTTAATTGTATGTGTTGGAGTAGGGATTATTTTGTTGCGGCCTAAAAAAATTACCAATATAATTAGCTATATCAGTTGTTTTAGCAAAAGAATTACCTGTTTGGCAATTGCTCGTATCGTGTCCTCCTCCACACAGGTCACACGTAATGCTCTGAACATGTATAGCTGTTTCCTTCAAGTTATTGACTTCGGCTCTAAGGACTGCAATTTCAACTAGTAAGGTTGGCATGCAATCTACTCCCTGTACAGCTACTAGTCTTTTTGGCATCATGCGTTCTATCTGCCACTGATAGCTATTTGATGCCATCTCATCGATCAGATCGATGGCTTCTTTCTCTATTTTTTGATTAATTGTTCCTCCTGATGCTGCATCAATTATAGAATGATTAGTAGAAGATAAACCATTATAGAAAGTTTATACCTGAAGCCATATGTGTAGTTGATGATGTGGATATCTCCTCAGCAATTCCTTGAAATGCTCCCAAGCCTCATATAGTGTTTTCATGTCCATCTGCAAAAAAGAAGTGATATCGTTGTGCATCTTGGCAGTCTTGGAAGGTAAAAAGTACTTGGCTAAGAATTTTTGAGCTAGGATATCCCAAGTTATGATAGAACCTGCAGGAAGAGAATGAAGCCAACTTTTAGCTTTATCCCGTAAAGAGAGAAAATAATCTTAATATAATAGCATCATCCGACACCCCATTAATTTTAAAAGTATCATAAAGTTCAAGAAAGTTAGAAATATGGGCATTCGGATCATCATGCACGTATCCACTGAATTGGACAGTTGATTGAATCATCTGGATCATTGCCGATTTTATTTCAAAATTATTTGCTCGCACTGACGGTCTCCTGATGCTCGAAGCTGCATCGACTATAGATGGTGTGATGTAATCATTTAATGGATGATGTATTGATTGAATAGCTTCATGCCCTCCTTCGGTCGCCATATTCAATCCTAGATTGATGTCGTTAGGATCTTTAGCTACTATGTTTCTTTCTTATTGTAGTCTTCTAATGGTCCTTTCAATTTCTAGATCTAAAGCTAGTAAGTTACTATGTCCAGTACGTGTCATGCACTAAATAATTTTTTTAAAAAAAATAATAAAAATTAAAAATAAAATTCTAAAGTAAACCTAGGATCAAAATTTTAATATTGTTTTAGACACAATCCTTGGCAACGACGCTAAAAACTTTATGCATGCTAATCTATAGCTATGGCAACTGCACCAGTCGATCAAGTAATAAAGTGAATGAGTAGAGTATCATCCCTAGAGGATTGGAAAATAAGTACTAAACAGCTCTTTCCTATGCTTTATTTAGAAGACCGATTTATGAGAATAAAAAATTAAAGAATAAAATAAAGAAATTAAAAAAAAATAAGAAAATAGAGAGAGTGTAATTATTAGGATTTTAAACTTAAGAGTAATAGGTTACTAAGGCAATCGGTTCACCAACTCAGTCAATACAATATTCAGATTATTAGATTAATTTTATTTCATATGACGGTGGAGTCTCCTAATTTATTCACTATCTTTTTGTCCAGGCATAGCAAAACTATAAATATTTATTAATTATCCTTTGGTCGAGGTATAATTTAAATAAATATTAATGCATTAAGTTTTGTGAAATCTTCTAATTAAAATACATTGCATCCAAAGTGCACTAAAATTTCTGCATGCATATGAATTCTAATTTGATTCATAATAGAATGTATATAATCAAGAAGCACTAATATAGATGTACTTGATCCGTAACATCTATGTTCATCAGATCAACTAGAAGATAATCAGTAATCTAAAAGCATTAAGATCAGATTTATATACTCCTCATGAATAAAATTTAAAATTAAAAATAAATCATAGTGAATATTGTATCAAAAGAGTGGCTATACCTTAGCCTTAGTCAAAAAAAATTTAGTTCATGATAACAAGTTCAAAAATAGTAAATAAAATAAAAAGCATAAAAAATTAGACTGTTTGATTGCTGAAATTGATTGTCCGTTGCTCTTGGTGTGGAGAACTTGATGATGAAGAAGAAGCTTCTTAATCACTATTCTGATTGTCGAAAGAAAAAATTAAAACCCCTTTCCTTTCTCTCAAAAATCTCACTTCTCTTTCTCTTTTTCTTTTATTTCTCTCACTTTTTTTTTCTTCTCTCACTTTTTTTTTCTCGCTCTTCCCCTTTTTTTTCTTTGGCAACAGCAGATTTTATAGGCTTAGAGATCAATTTTTCCCTAAAATCCTTTAAAAATTAGGTTTAAAACTCTCAAAACAACTCAAATTAGGATCTTGAATGATTCTGACCATTGGATGTTGATCAAATGGTCCAAAAATTGCTTGAAAATCCTTTAAAATATCTCAGATCAAATCAAAATTCATGTCAGCCATCGGATCAATCATTGGATTGAATCTCGGCCATTCGATCGCGCATAGGATAGCTTCTGATCTTTAGTTTTAAAGTTGGGATGAATCTCAGTCGTTGGATCTCGATCGGGAGCTACGGATGCCGTTCGTCAATGCATACGTTTCGACCGTCCAATCAAATCTCAATGAAAGGCGCCCGTTAGATCAGACAAAATTTTTAAATTGCCCTCTATAGATCATGCGCGAGCTCAGTGTTACGTGGACCGCAGTATTCTTCAGCCAATCGGAGCGCACTTCTTCATGTGAAATTTTCGAAATGCCCTTAAGTCGGCCCATCGTGCACCACAAAAAATACTGACGTCAGTGGATCGGTCTGCTGATACGGTCGAATCGGATGGTCTGTTGAGCTAATTTTTCTGAACCGATTTGAACCGGACCGATTCTCCTTTTTTTTTTGAAATTCAATTTTGGGCTCGTTTGAAGTCCATTTTGCCTGATATTTATTTCATCTGAACCAAAAAAATAAGATCTTAATATTGGTCATCTTCTTTCTTATATAAGATTAATAAAAATATTAATTTTTAAAGAAATAGATTAATTTATTTTATAATTTAATACTTTTATTAGTATATTTTTACCACTTATCACAGCCTATTTGATGTGTCAGCCAGGGGCAATTATATCTACTTCATTATCTTTACCGATGATTTATCTCAGTATGGATATATATATTTAATGTGACATCAATTTGAAGCTTTTGAAAAGTTCAAGAAATTCAGATTCGAAGTAGAAAAATAAATAGAAAAATACATTAAGATTCTTCAATCAAATGGAGGAGGCAAATATCTTAGTCAAAAATTTTTAGACTATCTTAAGGATAATGGCATAATCTCTTAATGGACTTTACCGCAATGTCTCAACTCAACAAAATTTTAGAATGGAGAAATCGAATCCTATTGGATATGGTCTAATTCATGATGAGTTTTACGGTCCTTTCTAAGTTTCTTTAGGGACATAGTCTGTTGAGCGCTATATATCTACTGAATAGGGTTTCATCTAAAATCATTCCTACCATACCATATGAGATATGGTATGGTAAGAAACCAAGTCTGAGTCATCTCAGAATTTGGAATTGTTTGGCCCATGTCAAAAGACAATAGGTAGATAAATTAGAGTCTAGGTCCTTTAGAGCTTGATTTATTGCATATCCTAAAGAGTCATTAGGATATTTTTTATCTTTCCAAAGATCATAATGTGATTGTGAGTCGACATGCCATCTTTCTTGAGAAATAGTTTACTCAAGGTGGTGGCATTGGAAGACAGATTAGGCTCGAGGAGAAAATCTCCCAAGAGCCACGAGCCAATGAACCTATGAAACCTAATCAGATTGAGCCAGTTCAATCACTATCTCATCCACCTCGTAGATCAGAAAGGATTTTTCATCCCCCTAAAAGGTACTTAGGTACTATTTCAGATGACGTAGAGAAAATATTCTTCATAGAAAAAGAGGTTCATGGTGATGATTCCAAAATCTATGATGAGATGATATCAAATATCGACTCCAAAAAATAGTTTGAGGCAATGAAGTCAGAGATTGACTCAATGCGCTCAAACCAAGTCTGAATCTTGGTAGATCCACCTGAAGGTATAGTACCTATTGGGTGTAAATAGATCTTCAAGAGAAAGATAGGGGCTAATAGGAATGTAGAGACATTCAAAGCAAGGCTCGTAGTGAAAGGATATAGAGACTATCAGGATACTTTTTTGCCAGTAGCCATGGTCAAATCCATCCGCACATTGCTTACTGTAGCAACCTATTTTGATTATGAAATATGGCAGATGAATGTGAAAATGACGTTCTTAAATGAATATCTTGAGGAAGACATCTATATGGAATAGCTGCTGAGTTTCACATCCAGTGATATCGATCATAATGTCTGTAAGCTGTAAAGATCCATATATGGACTTAAGCAAGCATTTTGGAGCTGGAATGCTCATTTCAATGACGTGATCAAATTATTTGGATTCATCAAGAATGAGGAAAAATCATGTATTTTCAAAAAGATCAGTGGGAGCGCTGTTATTTTTCTCGTACTGTATGTGGATGACATCCTCCTAATTGAGAATGATATTTTCATGTTGACCACAGTTAAAATATGATTGTCTAAAGAATTCTCCATGAAAGATGTAGGAGATGCATCCTTTATTCTAAGAATTAAGGTCTATAGAGATAGACCAAATAGGATGCTGGGTCTTTCACAGAAGATGTGCATAGAGGAGGTGCTAAAAAGGTTTAGTATGAAAAAATCCAAGAGGGGTTTAGTACCCTTCAGACATGACATTCATCTTTCCAAGAAGATGTGTCCCAACATACTTGAGGAGATTGAATGCATGAGCAAGATTCCTTATGCTTCAGCAATAGGGAGCTTCATGAATGCCATGCTATGTACACGACTTGATATTGCCCATGCTATGAGTGTTATGATCAGGTATCAGTCGAATCCAGACGAAGAGCACTGGACTTCTGTGAAATATATTCTTAAGTACTTGAGAAGGACTAAGGATATGTTTCTAGTCTTTGATAATGGAGAACTCAAGGTCTAGGGGTATACAGACTCGAATTTTATGTCTGATATAAATGATCGAAAGTCAACATCTGAAAGTCTGTTTATTTGTAATGGTGGAGCTTTCAGTTGAAAGAGTTTCAAGCAAACGGTGATAGCAGATTCCATCATGAAAGTAGAGTACATCGCTGTATCGAATGCTGCAAAAGAGGCATTCTGGTATAAAAAATTTATTGTAGAACTTAAATTGATACCATCAGATGCTGTCCCTATGTATTGCGATAATAATGGCCCCATAGCCCAAGCTAAGGAGCCAAGATCTCACCAGAAATCAAAGCACATTGAGCGGTGATACCATCTCATCTGCGATTACCTCGAGAAGGGATACATCGAGGTCAAGAGAGTCGACACTATAAATAATGTGGCTGACCTACTGACAAAACTATTGAGCCAATAGAAGATCGAAGCCCATCTTAAGAAGATGGGATTTAGATTTGTAGCCAATTGGCTTTAGATCGAGTGGGAGTTTGTTAGATGTGTGCCTTAGAAGCTAGATTGGCTGTCACTTGTAATACACTTCTAAAAAAAAATTTATAATTTTGACTATAAATTAATAAATAAATTATTTTTCTATCATAGTGTGTATTTAAAAGTTTCTATGATACATCCTTTAAGTTAATGATAATGATAATTCATATTTTCAATAATTAAAAATTTAAGACATGAATTTTCATAATTAACTCATAAACTGCTCTCGACCGTAGGATCATCATGAGGATGATGATTGATCTGGAAGGTTGGTATACGATCACTTTCTTAGGATAGATGTGTCTTGAGTCTATAGTATAAAGACATCGAAGCGAGAGTACAGGTACTTGTTAGAGAACAAGGGCACTGAGTGTGACCACCTCGAGTAGTCATAAGGAAGTCTACCTTCTCATCGATAATTGACTCGATGCTGTAGTAGTGTATATGGTTCTTTGACTTGAGGTGCATCGGTAGTTTATCTTGAGCGTGTTATAGTTTGACTATACCATAACTCGATCTCCTAGCCATTCAAAATCTTGAGGTGTATTTGGCAATAGCATGTTCATTGTAGGAATTGGATTGCACCAATAAGGAGATCTATCTATCTTGGTAGATGAGGAGTAGCCCTATGATAATCATGAGATTGAGTTCTTAAGCCCATGACCATGGCAAAGTGAAGATGATAGAAAGAGTTTCTATTAGGATTGCACATTGGACTTGAATCAAATGATTAATTCATATGATGAACATTGGGTTTGACGAGTTCACCTTAACGCTAATCCTGTCAGGGCTCAAGATACAAGAACCCAATCACATAGGTAACTACACCAAGAGGTTCGCTTTCAATTCTAATGGGTTGCCACCATATATTGCTAAGTATCACTGGTGAATTTTGGGAGCAATTAGAATGATTTTGATGATCAATCATTTTAATTGTATGAATTAGAAAAGTTCTGGTCCATCGAAAGGTATTTCGATGATGTCGATAATGGAGATCATGATATGTCTCATTATCATACAGAATTAAATCTAACTGGATCATACAAACAAAGATTTGGATCTGGATGTCATCAATTAAGCTAACCTAGTTTGATTGATTTGGATTAGATCCAATCAAGTTCAAGATAATCAAGCTAGCACACGATTGAGCCTGACTTTCTTCTTTTATAATCTTTTTGATTCATCGCAACTGAGTTAAATTTAATTTGACTCATTCTTATATTTTGAATAGATTTATTTTCATCTGACTGAAATAAGTTCAGATCTGATTAATTATAGAAATTAAATCCATTCATAGTCAAATTGGACTAGGGTCAAAAGTTCACCTATTTGAGAGAATTGAGGGTCACCTGATCAGATGCTTCTAAAAAAATTCTTTAGAAATTATTTTGATCTATTTTTTGGATATATGATAGGGCATGAGACATACATTGGGTGTACCAAATTTTATGATTTTTGAAGGTGTTTAGACTAAGTTATGATAGAGTTTGATTTGGATCAAACTTTTAAGGGAAAAGTCCTAGGCATAGTGGACTCTTCCTTATCTACTCATGCTGCCACCTTCTAGATTGATCTTTGGCATCAAAATTAGATGGGATCTTGAAATTTTCATGGAGATCAAGTCTAGGAGTCCCAATGATCGAAAAAATGAGGATTTTGATCAAAGAGGGACTCTAACTTGGCGCTATGCTTTTGTATAAGAACCCTTGTGCCAACGCTCTTCACGTAGAAATATTTTTCATACCAAAAAGACTGCTATTCTAGATATCCCACATCCCCTCTATCCTCTCTCTCTCTCTTCTACTTGCCTAAAAAGTTAGGCAAAAATCTGAGAAGAAGATCCAATCGAATTTGTGAAGAGTTCAGCATCTTCACGGTGGTGTTCGTGAGATAGATATGCTACCTTCAGAAATTTTTTTTGAAGGACTTTCAAATCAGATTTAGATATGATCTTTAGAGAAAAGATTTGCAAGAAGAAGACGTCTAGATCCTTCCTAAGTGGATACCGGTAGAGGTCAGGCACGTGCATGGCTCCTTCTAGAACCTAAGAAAATATCAGGATCATCACAAGATAATCAGATTACTGAAATAAGGTATAATATTAAATCTAATTTAATTTTTATTTTAATTTTTAATATCAGATCATCATTATTAGATTTAAGAATTCTTAGATCAGATCGAATCATTTAAAAATTTTGAAAAAAATTTATCTCAGATCTAATCAGATCTGCACGATTCTGCGATGGAAAATAGGATTTTTCCTTCAGTTTTATTATTCCTTTGGGAGTTATAGAGCTTCCAGAGAAATCCTGGACTGGGGTATCAAATCTACTTAGTTGATCTGGGATATATTCTATGTGAAAAAGATAGAAAAGTATAAAACATCAACTGAACTTTCATTATCAATAAGTACGTAATGTATATTATAGTTAGCAATATTTATAATAACAACTACTGTGTCATTATGTGGCTGTTGTACGCTTTCTACATCTTACTTGGTGAAAGTGATGGCATTTCCATGCCTATCTTCTAACCTTGGCCTCTTTATCCCTGTCGATTCGGACAACCCTCTAGTTATCATGTGAATTTCACCTCTTACAGGCCGTTCTTCTACCGCTACTGGTTCTTCCAACTCTTGTTCTTCAGGTGTTGGCATCGAATGTCAAGGCTCTTGAGGCGATTGCTGAGCTCTCGAGGGAGATTGCCTCGGATGAGTTCTTCCTCAGACGAAGTGGTCCAATCTTCCCTCCCTAATGAGCCTTTTGATAGCATTTCTGAGTTGGTGGCAGTCTTCGATGTCATGATCATGGTCATGATGATAGAAGCAATACTTAGTAGGATCGCAATATTCAAGCTTCATCTGCATCCTTAGAGGCAAAGGTAGCTTGGTATGAACCTCCATCAACACTTCTCTTCGAGGAACATTCAGAGGAGTATAGTTATTGTATTACCTCAAGGGAGAACATTGCCGGTCTCTTTTTTGAGGGATTCGAGTTCAGCAATTTTTAGAAGGGAACTCACCTCTCTGCCTTCAGGATGGAGATTGAGAGTGCTAGCGGTAACTCTCCTTCCACTCTAGGGAGTGCTCTTTATTTGACCTTGCCATAACAGGATCGGCAAGCATATCCTCGACGAAAGCTTCCTTCAGATGGGAGTATTTTTACATGGGGCAAGCATCTCGGTATGGTTCCAAGGAAAAGATTTTATTAGTGACCTTTTAAGATCATTTTTCAAGAGTCCGCCCATCAGGATGGTCATCACAATCAATTGGTCTAAATCACAGACTTGCAAGATCGCCACATTAAAGTGACTTACAAAGGTACGGATCGACTCTCCCTCCTTCTATCTGATAGTGTTGAGATAGTTGGATTGCCTCTATTGCATCCAGTTGCTGACAAAGTGTCCAGCCAAGGAGCGGCTCAACTCTTCAAAAAAATGGATCACGACTAGCTTCAAAGTCGAATACCACTACCGGGCTGCCCCTTTGAGAGTTATAGGGAATGCTTGATAGAGGATGGCATCAGGTGCCCCTTGAAAGAGCAACATCATCTTAAAAGTCTCTATGTGATCGATAGGGTCAGAAGTCCCATCGTAGGTCTCCAACTAGGGCAACTTAAAGTTAGGAGGCAGCTCTTGCATTATTTCTGAGTCAAAGGATGGTTCGCTTCTAAACCCAATCATAGGATTGTGCTGAATCTATTGATGGCCTCAATCTGCTTATCGAGCCTTTGAAGCCTCTTCTCAATGACTAGATTTCGGATGGTGTAGGCCTAGGACTGTTGACGAGAGCAGTGATCAGGGGTTGAATTATATCCAAATTGCGAGCTGAGAGATCGTCAATGTGTTTGTTAACTCCTCGAGCTTTGAAGAAGTGTCCAGAAAGGCTCAGCTTGCAATTATGGTAGGAAAGCCTATGCTTATAGTGGTGTTGTCGCTGGGGGTGCGGTTGGCACTATTGAAGGAAGTATTGGTTGCACCATCAAAGATGGTGTAGGGATCGCCTGGCTTGGTTGTGGCATCATCAAGAGAGGCAACTACTATAGAATAAGGTTACGATTGTGTTTATTATTGCAGCAGTTTGAAAACTGCTACCATAGGATCTACGGTAGCGATTATAAAGAACCATTGCCACAAGTCTAACCTATGGTAGTAGTTAAGAAAAACTACTACTATAGAACATCTATAGTAGCGGTTATGGCTAACCACTATAATAGTATCCATATATAATAGCAGTTACAGATCTATGGCAGCTGTTATGCTTGATCGTTGCCATAGGTCTAACTTACGGCAATGATTATGTATAACTGCTGCAATAGCTCCAAAATCTATGGTAGTAGTTAGCCATAACCATCGCTATATACAACCTATGGTAGTGGTTCAACTTAATCGCTGCCACAGATTCAGACTATTACGGCGGTTATTAGTAACTGATGCGTGCTAATTTATAGCTATGGCAAGTGCACCAGTCGATCAAGTAATAAAGTGAATAAGTAGAGTAACGTTCCTAGAAGATTGGAAAATAAGTACTGAAAAGCTCTTTCCTATGCTTTATTTAGAAGACCGATTTATAAGAATAAAAAATTAAAGAATAAAATAAAAATAAATAAATAAATAATTTTTTTTAAAAAAAATAGAGAGAGTGTAAATTATTAGGGTTTTAGACTTAAGAGTAATGGATTACTAAGGCAATCGGTTCATCAACTCAGTCAATACAATATTCAAATTTTTAGATTAATTTTATTTTATGTGACTTGGAGTCTCCTAATTTATTCACTATCCTTTGGTCCAGGCATAGCAAAACTATTAATATTTATTAATTATCCTTTGGTCTAGGTGTAATTTAAATAAATATTAATGCATTAGGTTTTGTGAAATCCTCTAATTAAAATATGCTGCATCCAAAGCGCACTAAAATTTCTGCATGCATATGAATTCTAATTTGATTCATAATACAAGGTATATAATCAAGAAGTATTAACATAGATGTACTTGGTCCGTAACATCTATGTTCATCAGATCAATTAGAAGATGGTCAGTAATCTAAAAGCATTAAGATCAGATTTATATACTCATCATGAATAAAATTTAAAAATAATCATACTAAATATTGCATCAAAAGAGTGACCACCTTAGCCTTAGTAAAATAAAATTTAGTTCATGATAACAAATTAAAAAATAGCAAATAAAATAAAAAGCATAGAGAAATTAGACTGTTTGATTATTGAAATTGATTATCTGTTGCTCTTGGTGTGGAGAACTTGGCGAAGAAGAAGATGCTCCTTGATCGATATCTTGATTGTCGAAAAAAAAATTAAAAACTCTTTTTTATTTCTCACAAATCACTCTTCTCTTTCTATCTCTTTCCTCTCTTTTTCTTTTTTTCTCTTTTTCTCTGACTTCTTCTCTTTCTTTCTCTGTCTCTCTCTCTTTTTCTCTCTCTCTATCTCTCTCTCTCTGATTTTTTTCACAATAACAGTAGGTTTTTTTATAGATGAAGAGTTTGATTTCTCTTAAAATCCATCAAAAATTAGGTTTAAGACTCCCAAAGCAACTCAAACTAAGATCTGGATAATTCTGCCCGTTAGATGTCGATCAAACGGTCCAAAAATCACTCAAAAACTCCTTAAAATAATCCAGATCAAGTCGGATTTAATGCCAGCCATTGGATCAAATCTGGATCATCCGATCGCATAGAAAGAGGCCTTTGGATCTTTAGTTTAACGTCGGAATGAATCTCAGCCATTGGATCTCGATCGAGAGCTGCGGATGCCGTCCATCAGTGCTTTCGTTTCGACCGTCCGATCAAGTTTCAATGAATGCCGCCCATTGGATCAGATAAAATTCCCAAATTACCCTCCATGGACCATGCACGAGCCTGGTGTTGTGGACCGCCGCGTTCTTCAGCCAATCGGAGCGCTTTTTCTGATGTGAAATGCTCGAAATAACCTCCGGATGGTCCACTGTGAGTCGTGAAAAATGCTGACGTCATCCTGACGTCAGCGTTGTATTGATAGGTTGGTCTGCTATTTCGATCGAATCGGGCCAAACCGTTGAATCGGTTCGAACCGAATCGATTTTTTTTTTTTTTGAAATTCAATTCTGGGCTCGTTTGAAGTCCGTTTTGCTTGAAATTTATTTCATGTGAATCAAAAAAATAAAATCTTCACATTAGTGGCCTTCTTTCCTACACAAGATTAATAAAAATATCAATTTCTAAAGAAATAGTTTAATTTATTTTATAATTTAATACTTTTATTAGTATATTTTTACCACTTATCAGTAACCGCTGCTATATTTTTTTTTATATTTTTTCTTTAGATATAGTATAATTCTAAAATTTAATATCGATCTTCATCATTCATTATCTAAATTATTATTATTAGACTATCATCATAAAAGATCGCCTCGATCTGATAGTCCTAGCTTCATCGATCAGTAAAATTTGATTTCGACGATCACGGACGATGACATGATGATCTGATAGATGGAGATCATCAATGAATCCAAAAATCTACAATGATGATCTCGATGATATTTTTAGCATACTATCAAAGTTTTATTTCAATCAGATATCGTTATCATGATCAATTTAGTATGAAATGATTTCGACTGTTAAATAAAAAATAAGTGATCAAAAGGCCAAATGACGTTCGATTATGAGATAATTTTTTAGTTAAATAATCTTTATTATAATTTTAGTTATTTTATATGATGATGATCATAAAATTTAAATTATTTTTATATGAACTATTAATGTTAAGCAGATCTTGCAAAAATACAAGTATAATTACTTAAGGAGTTTAAGAACGAGTATCAAGCGATATATAGTTTTTGATTGTTCTTAGATTCAAGATTTGAATTTTATGATCACCACCATAAAAATAATTAAAGTATTAGACAAAATTATTTATCTAAAAAATTATCTCATAATTGAACATCGTTTGGTCCTTTGATCACTCATTTCTCATTTAACGATCGAAATCATTTCATACTAAATTGACTATGATAATAATATCCGATTGAAGTAAAACTTTGATGGTGTGCTACAAAGTCACCAAGATCATCATTGCAGATTTTTAGATCTATCGGTGGTCTTCATCTATCAGATCATCATGCCATCATTTATAGTCATCGAAATCAAATTTTACTGATCAATGAAGTTAGGGCTATCGGATTAAAGCGATCTTTTGTGACAACATTCTAATAATAATTATTTAGATAATGAATGATGAAGATGGATATTAAATTTTAGAATTATATCATATTCAAAAAAAAATAAAAAAAATGATTATTAAACTATGGCATTGATTTTGTAACTGCTGTCATAGACCTATGATAGCGATTTTCAATAATCGCTGTCATAGATTAGATTATTTTTTACTTGATCGTGTCCCCATTTTCATTTTTTATTTTTGGTCCTCTCTCTCTCTCCCTCCTCTCCATCATCGATGAGGTCCCTCCTCCTTTTCTTCTCCAGCCAACACCGCCTCCTCCTTCTTCCCCGGTCGGCCCCGCCACCGGCCCTGCCTCCCTCTTCCTTAGCTGGCCTGACTACCTCCCCCGCCTCCTCCTTCCTCGACTGGCCCCGCCACCTCCCCTGCCTCCTTTTCTGGCTAGCCCTACCACCTCCCCCACCTTCTCCTTCTTCCTCAGTCGTCGACCCTGCTACCTCCCCTGCCTTCTCCTTCTTCTCCGATTAGCCTAACCATCGGCCCTACCTCTATCCCTCTTTCCCTCTTTTTCTCCTCTCTTCCCTCGGCCCGACCTGCCGCCACCGCCCCCTCCCTCTTTGCATTGCCGCTTTCATCACCTCGGCCTCCCTATTCTCTATCTCTCTCTTTTCTCTTTCTCTTTATCTGTCACTTTCTTTCTTCCCTCCTCTCTCTTTTCTCTCTCTATCTCTTTTTATATCTCACTATTTCTGTGTCTCTCGCATGCTATCTCTAGTGCCGCCATCTCTCTCTAGCACTGCCATCGACGATCCTCGGAGCTCTGTGTGACTCCCTCTCTATAGCTACAGATATGATTTTTTTTTAATTTTATAGTAATATTTATTAATTATTTTTTTAATATTTATAATAATATTTATAATATTTATAATATTTTATAATAATATTTAAAGAGAAGCCCCATTGGTGGGTTCTGAAATATACTGGCGACCGTGGGTCATGCCGACGGATAAAAGAACTACTCCTGCCGGTTGGTTTTGAATCATGCCAGCAGTTCTAGGTTGGGCCATGTCGATGGTCTTGGGTTGGATCATGTTGGCGGTCGTGGATGACCTTGGGCCATGTCAGTCATTGTGGGCCATGCTGGTCGCTAAAAGAACCCCCGCCAATGGGTTCTGGGCCATACCGATCGCTAAGTGAACCTCCGTTGGTTGGTTTTGGGCCGCGCCATGTCAACCGGTAAGAGAACCCCTGTCGGTGGGTTCTAGACCGTACTAACGAGTTTTGAACTGTGCCATAGATCCTTCGGATATTCTTTCGGATAATGCATAAATCCTAAAGAATAATTATAAGGTATTGAAGATTATTGAACAGCTAGACTTTACTTATACCAAGATACATCCATGTCCTAATGATTGTGTGCTCTATTGGAAGGGAGATGCCTACCGAAACGAGTGCACGAGGTGTGGTGTATCAAGATGAAAATAGAATAAAGATAGCACATCAATGCATGTACCTCAAAAGTTGGTATAACACTTTTCTTTGATTTTAAGACTATAAAAATTATTTATGTTGGCAAGAAAATCAAAGGATATGAGATGGCATAATGAGGACCGAACAAAAGATGATGTATTGAGGCATCCAACCGATGGAGAGGCATGGCAGAAGTTTAATGAAATACATCCCAACTTCGTACAAGAGATATGCAATATGAGGTTGGGCTTGTTATGTGACGGTTTTAACTCGTTCAAATACATGAATATTGCCCATAGTGTATGACCATTGTTTATTTATATTTATAATCTCCCACTATGAATGTGTATGAAAAACCTTTTGCTTTCATGACAGTGCTCATTCTTGGACTGATAGAAGTAGGTAATGACATTGATGTCTATTTGCAGCCTCTTATTGTCAAGCTAAAATAGTTATGGAGTATTCAAGATGTTCCAGCTTTTGATACTTTGATGAATGAGTCATTCTCCATATGCATAGCATTTTTATGGATAATAAATGATTTTTCAGCTTATGCTTTAATATCGGGTTGGAGCACGAAAGATGAGCTAGCATATCTGATTGGTGAGAAAAATATCTAGTTTAAAAGGTTGATACATTAGAGGAGCTTTAGCTTCATAGGGCATTGATGTTTTCTTCATCGAAATCATCCATATACAAGGGATGCACGTTCCTTCGATGATGCTGTTGAAGAAGGTGAGGCATCTAAACGATTGTCTAGGAGTGAGATACTAAGAGAGTTGGTTGGTCTCAATATTGAATTTGAAAAAGATGATCTGATTGGTGGTAAGAAGAGGAAGCATCGATCAAAGATAGATGACACATATTTTAATTGGCGGAAAAAAGCTTCTTCTTTGACTTATCATATTGAAAGAGAAACTTATTGCACCACTGCTTAGATGTAATATATATTAAAAAGAACATGTGCAAGCTCCTATTGGCAATAATCTTGAACATTAAGGATAAAATCAAGGATGATTTGAATTTTTAATTTGACTTAAAAGAATGGAGTATTAGAAGATCACTCCATCCGAAGCCGGTAGGGGAAGAACAGTGGAGGCTCTCTTATGCATGTTATGTTATGAATGTCTTTGAACGTTCCATATTTCTTCATATATTGAAAATGTAAATATCGTAGATGGGTACTCAAGCAATATATCAAAACATGTGAATAGTAAGAATATCAAACTTGGAGGATTGAAGACTCATGATTATCTGATGCAGGAGTTGATCCCAATAGCTATTCACCGTGTGTTACCAAAAATTGTTAGAATGACTGTTATTTATCTTTATAATTTTTATAGAGATATTTGTGCGAAGAGATTGCTTAAGAAAGACATTAAGAAAAGGAAGACAAGGGTGGTGATTATATTATATGATTTGGCGAAGATACTTCTACCATTATTTTTTACAGTTACGATGCATTTCACTGTTCATCTTGTAGAAAAAATTATACTTGGAGATCCGGTGTTCTATTAATGGATGTATCCTATCGAGAGAAATATTTAAATGCTAAAATCTTATGTAAGAAATATGAATCATCCGAAGGGATCTATAGCAAAAGGTTATTTAGGTCAAGAGTGTATGTATTTTTATACCATATACTTAAACAAGCTCAAGACTCATCGTAACCAGCTAATGAGAAATCAGGATAATCAGTATGAGCTAATTAAACCTACATTTAAGTCCATTCCATAGTCCGGTGGGCTTTTCATTTCATACCACCACACTGATTTAAGCATTGAGAAAAGGGATAAGGCTCACTGCTACATACTCTTCAACTATGATGTCATTAAGCCGTATATAAGATGAATCACTCAGTCTTATTTATTTCATAATACTTAGAAGCAAATACTCAATTACATCTAAATTTATTCTTTATGCATGTAGCAAACATAAAAAGGTCATAAGAGTACAATACGACGCTCTAAGTATGCGGGAGAAAGAAAAAATGTACAATAAAGAATTTCTTGAGTGGTTCAAAGATCATGTAAGTGAGTACATATTCTTGCCTTGTGCATCTTATTTAAACATGTTTACGAATTAGGTGTCATCTCCTTATGTGTGGAGATTACCGCTTGGTGATGTGAGTTCTGAAGTGCATGTTCTTTTAATGAAATCTAATTATATCATGCATGAGTATAAATAGCTCGTCATTAATGGATACAGATTTAATGTTCATAGCTGGTTCGTAAATATGGCAATACAAAATAGTGGCATGATGTTGAGCACCGTCACTAGATGTTATGCTAGCTTGAGAGATTAATAGTTTTGTACGGATGATCTGAACTATTATAGGATAGTGGAGAAGATAGTCATCCTAGACTACTATTCTAAAGAAAGGATTGTGCTAATGAAATGCAATTGGTTTGACACCTTATCTTAGTCAAGGATGAAGACTGATGAGTGCGGTTTTACTCTTATTAACATGCAATGTCATCTCCGCACTGAAGAACAGTATATACTTACCTTCCAAGCTAGTCAAGTCTTTTACATTAATGATCCCTTAGAGCCTCAATGGGGTGCTATTGTGAGGATGGTGTCTAGGCACATCTTTGATGATATCGAGATTGATGATGATATTGGATCATGCAGACAAAGTGCTCCTCTAGGTCAAAACTTACTTGACATTATTGAGGTCCCGGATATATTTGTTAGAAGCGATGATGATGTTCATATTATAAATGTAACTTGGCAATAAATTTAATATTTTAGTATAAATGTTAGAGTTTATTTATTGATGCTCTACTAATATAAATTATTGTTCAACATATTATATTGATTAATATTCATTAACGTTGTAGGTCATGATGGCATCAAAATGCTATCTATCTTTCACCCCTGTCCCTCAGCGGGCTATGCGGAGCTCAGTATTTGAGCTACTATCGGTACATACTCCATCCACCTCCACATCGATTGCATCTAATCCTCCACCGACATCTACTCCTCGATCGGCATCTGAGCTTTCACCGTTAGCCATATCTTTGGCACATGCTCCACCTACCAATGAGTCTCTACTGGCATCCATATTATACAATCCCATGGCCAATGAGAGTATATTTTTATTATATTATATTATTTATTTATTTATTTATATAATTATTATACACTCTTATATATTTATATAATATATTTTTATTGCTAGTCCACCATCCAGTAGGACATTTTGTGGTCCAACATATATGCTGCATGTATGGAACCGCTAGCATCAGGTTATGATGGAGTACGATCAGGAGGAAAGGCCAGTTGGGGAGGTCACAAAAAAGATGCATTCCTTTTTTGGAGTGCTTGTGAGGTGGTCCGATATCATTTCAATACTATCCATAGACTGATGATTGATGGATGTTGGTATTAAAGATCGGGTGGGGGAGAAGATATGGATAAATATATCTTAATTATATTTATGCATTTGATATATTTACACTATTTTTATTTAGAATAATTTTGCAACTGACTTCTTATAACTTTGTGTAGAAGAGGTATGACTTTTCAGATCACGAGAGGGCTCGAAATGCCTGAGTGAAGAAGATTGAAGAGTTATACCGAAACTACAAGATCAAGCTCCATAGAGGATGGCTCGACCACCGATAGGACACTTCGGAGGAGCTTGTTCCTTGGATATAGGATTGTCTCTCAAGTCAGTAGGAGGGGATGATTAGGCATTGGAGGAGCCAGGAGTTTCAGATTTAATTTCTAACTTTAAAATTTTTTTAATATATTTAAAATTATATTTAAATATTTGTTATATACTTATTATTTAAATACTTATGATTTAAATGCTTTTTAGGCTGCTTCCGTCAGAATCGAAAGAACTAGATGGCTCAGGAGTACAAACACTCTCGATCATGAGTCTATGGCCAGTCATGTGCATAGAAAGATAATAAATTCTGAATCTTAGTTTATAAATTAAATTAATATTTTTTTAATATTTTTAATAAGCTGATCCATTGTTATAGTTGACAAGAGAGGAGGTGATGTCCACCCGTAGCATCATCTTTCAATCTAGCCGTACAGATAAGAAGGGCAGGCCGATGAATGCCATAATTAGGAAAATTTTTGTAAGTAATAAATAGATTAGTATGATTAGTATTATAGCATTTTTTATAATATTTTATTTAAATTTATAATTATAGAAGTAATTAGATGTACTCGCAAGCAAGGGCCCAGATACCTTTGGCCCTCATGACCATCTATCTCATATCTTGGGGCCTGAGCATTCTGAAAGGATCCGATGTAGGTCCGGACATACACCGATAAGCTATTGATTTGAGATGAGCATCTCTTCACGTGCTTTCGGGGTTTTCGGTTGGGAGTAGATTGAGGAGATGTTGGCACAGGCAGCTCAGGCTATGGAGTAGACTGCGTAGACTATGGAGCAGGCTATTGAGACTGAGGAGTGCACATCACAGCTATAAAGCATCATGACTGCTATAGTGATAAGGTTCTCTGCACGTTTTGGAGCTGACTTCATGGACTTTGAGGATCTATTAGCTAGCACTTTAGTTCTAGCCCCTACAGCTCCAGCTCTAGCTCCTCCAGCTCATGCTCCATCTCTTCTTGATGACGATGGTTTAAATTTAGATGTAGATTTTTGATATATTTTTTTAAAAAAATATTATAATAAATTTTATTTAGTAATATAATTTGAGTATTTCACATATATTCTGTATTATTTTAAATATATTCTTATATTATATATTAAATTATATTTATCAGATTAAAAAAATTAAAAATAAAAAATTTATATTTTTTATTATTCAAAATCTATGATAGCGCTCAACCACTACTGTAGATTTCATACTAACCGCTATATTAGATCTATTATAGGAGTTGTATAACCACTGTAATAGGATCTATGACAACGGTTATGTAACTGCTGCTATTGACAAGCTATAGTAGTGGTTACATAATCATTACCATAATTAAGATATATGTAACTACTACCATAAACTTTATTACAGCGGTTATACAACTAACCATTGCCATAGTTAAAATATGTCTAACCACTACCATAGATCTTATTGTAGTAGTTATATAATTGCTGTAATAGAGGCTATAGTAGTGATTGATTAACCGCTGCCATAGATTAGTTATTGCAGCGGTTGCCTAACTGCTGCTATACGTGATATATAGTAGCGATTATTGTAACTGCTATAAAAACTGCTGCTATAGACCTACGGTGATGACGATAATGACAGTGGTTAAGTAATTGCTGTCGTAGCCTATGGCAATGATTTTTTAGGCTACGGCAATGGTTTAGAACCGCTGCCATAGCCCTTTACTGTAGTAGTGGGCGCAAAAGTAGTTTGGACCGTCTGAATGATGGTCGTCAAAGTGTTGACCTGTTGAAGAAGCAGGTTAAATTGGTCCATCATGACCAACTTTGGTTGACTAATGAAGAAGTCTTCACCATTAGTGGCTGAATATGATCGTCGGCTTGGACATTCGCCTGATGGAAGGCGACAGCATCGGTGAGACGGGATGAAGCTTTCTTTGATGGCATATTTTTAGAAAGTATGCCCTTTCTTTATCTATTGTTGCTTGAATCTGTCTACATCAGGAGTCGAACGATCGATTTTGCTTAGAGTTGTTGGAGTGACTTGCGAAACAAGTCCGAGCTAGAAGATTTTACTCCGGTGAGGATCCTCCGATGCTTAAGTCAGCTGAGAATAATAATGCAATAATGAGTTCTTTGAGAGAGATTTCTTTTTACTTGGGTCTTTGGGGCTTACGATATTTGTAGAAAAGATGTCTTGCAGACGTCGTTTTGTTATGCTAATCTTGAAATGCTAATCATGTCGGCTCGATATTATGGCCCTCTTTTGCTCTCTTAGAATAAAGAGGCCGTTGCTGGCATGATCTGGATGTCTTATCTATTCTCATGAGATTAGATAGAGTGGATAGTAGTTCGATTATAATTAGGCTATAGCTAGATCACTGCTTATTAGCAAGAAAAATTGCCACACGTGCCGAAGTATTGCTTATCCGAGGCAACTCGGGGGACTTAAGCACTGAATGAGCTGTTGTTGAAAAAAATAACTTAGGAGCATGTCACGACTTAGCCTTTAAGTTGGAGGGCATAGGGATGGCTCATTTTCCTCGAAGCATTGGTGTTTCTATGTTGGTTTAAGGTATCTTGGTTGTCAGCATGACTGATCCAAGATATTTATATTACTATCATAACAATGAGAATATCTTTTGATATGGATAACTCATCATAGCTCAATACAAGCATATTTGTTCACATTCATATAATCCTATTAAATTTTCAAGCCCTAACTAGTATCTGTAGTCAAAGAAGATCCTTACCATAAACATGTTTGAATATAAATAAATGAACAAAATGGTTAACCAGAAAAGGATGACAATTGCTTTAGATTTTAGGGGTAAGAATTCCTCTACTAAGATATATCAAAGGATAAGGCTGTAAATAGGTCGAGTTGACCCATGACGCGATCCAACCCAACCCTTGGAGACCCGATTCGAATCATTTAAAAAGATCCATGGATCTGAATCGGAATCTAAAATTAGACATGTTCTATTTTTTGGATCAAATCTAGATTTACTAAATTTTGATCCAACTCGATCTACTTAAATTTCTAAATTTATATGAATCTTATGCTTAACGATTCGATCAGCTCGAACTCATTATATGCTAGTATGGGATAAACATAAATTGTAGTGGACTACCCATCTATATAACAACATTTTCTTTTTTTCATTCCCATAATTAAGTGGCACTCATTGGTTCAAGCCAATGAAGTCCCTAATAAATACTATTTTCTTCTTTTTTCATCTACACAAGAAATTCTTTGCATCAAAACTACACAATATTTTTAACTCAAAAAATTTAGAAGATAAGTAAGAAATAGAAATTTCACTTCTAGTTGTATCCTCCAACCAATCTTGAAAAATAATATCCATTTATCTTTCATATATATGAGGTATATCCTGGCATATTTTCTTTGATATAATTATCACATATTAATGACAACTCCAAAAATTATTCTATATCGTGAATATCATTGGATGGTCAACTTATAAGATCAGCTTCAACTGCATTCATGAAAATCGATTGAATATCTATAATTATTGCCTATTGGTTAATTTAACCTATGATCTAAGCTAGAACCGATCGAAATCCGAATTGGATCCATTTTTCATGGATTAAGGATGGATTATACAAGGACTCGATCTGATCCAAATGATCCATTAAGTCAAAAAATTGATCATGGATCCGATCCGATCTAACCTGATTTTTTATTGGGTTGGGTCTGAATCCAATATCAAAATCCGATCAAAAAATTGGATCAAATTGGAGTCACTCATGATCCGATTCGATCCAACTTATTTTCACTATAATTAAAGGATAGTTTCATAAATAAATTCTTTATTAACACAAAAAGAACTACAAAAGAGTGACACCATCAATCTATAAATTTTATTTTTTCCCCTTAATCCAATAATTTTATATTGAGAAAAGTTTTATGTTAAAGATTAATTTATATCAAAATTCAGTGTTACATTATTATCCTTCAATTTCATGTTAGCCGCCCTCATTGTTTACTTCAAATTACTCACTACATCTCACTGATATTGTGACGTTGGCTGAACTTACGAATCTTGAAGCTATTAATCAACAATTCCAGCTAGGACTACCAATTGATTTTTTTCTCTCCTCCATGCGCGCGCGAGCGTGTATATATATATATATATATAACGGGGCTATAATGTTAGAGGCCTAATTTGTCAAGCTTTGAGCTTTAATTTATTCCTTGTGGCGGAATGAACGTGATAGACTGATCACCAGGCGTACCCTATTAGCCTGGTGCCGTAACCAACCGGTTGGACCATGCTGATAACCCAACCCCTCAGACCAAATGATCTAGGTTCCCTATCAAAATGCCAAACATGAAAGCTCAAATAGACCGCACAGAAATAATATAAGCTAAAGGCCGGCTGATATTAAGAGAAAGTGGCATACATATATGGAGCGGTCTACTTGTCAATGGGGTCGATGGTTACACAAATATTTTCCTAACATTCTTTATCTTTTATTCGTCATCATAGACCAATTGAAAAACCTTATATTCCATAGCGACCTTTGCACCAATCGCCTGTCCCATTTTTCTTATCCGCATTTCCATCTTTCGTTATCGTTCACGTTCACGTCTCCTTTTCTTTCCATAGGCCTAATTATGGGTGTTCCAGCCGCCGAGTTGTCAAGCCATGTTGCTTAGCATTTTGCCTGGCAATGGCCTCTGACACAGTCTTGTACATATCTTGTTACTAGACAACATGGGCAGCCATCGCAGGGCCATTTTTACCTTATTTTGAGGTAGTTTTGAGAGGTTTTTCCTTATGCCGGGTTGCCAAGAAAATATAATGCCGCTCGGTACTTTGGAACCCCCTGATGGGATTTAGGTGGATGCCCCACTTATATAGTGTTGGGAGGGTGGGCGAGAACAATCCAGTGGGCCGGTTTCCTTGCGGATTCTTGCGGTGTCCATTGTTGCCTCCCCTGCCTCCTGAGCCCCTTAGGTGTAGTTTGAGCGACGGTTGTCTAGGCTTGTAATCTTTCATTCTCCTTAATGAAAATACTGTTTTTACAGTGCCACATCTGAGTGTGTTGCTATGCCCTTCCTTGTCTCTTTTGCATGTGTTTTGTCGTGGTGCATGTTGGCTGGCTCCTTTGTGCGTGTGACATTGGTGCGCCGCACGGATTTGGCCTGCTAATTGGTTGAACCCGTGACAAAGTGGTATCAGAGCAGACACGATCGAGGACATTCGTGCAACACAGATGGGACGTAAAAATGGAGGAGAGTCGAGTGGGATGATGCAAGAGGAGGCAACGGTTGCCGCCTCAGCCCCAGTGGAGGTACAAGCTGACATCGAGAAACCGCGGAGCCACAGAGAACGGATCTCCATAGTGGAGACGCAGTTGGCCCAGATTGAGGATAGTGTGGTGCACTTATTCTCATTAGGGGACCGTGTGGGCCAATCTGGAGGTGAATCAGGAACAGCTGGTGGAGACAGTGGACAATCTTGGGGACAATACTCAAGAGACTATCAGGCACCTACGGGAGCAATTGAATGACTTGGCTGCTAGGGTTGCAGTGCTAACCCGAGCCGTCAGTACCATGCCAGCCCCAACACACGGGGATGGTGGCACAGGCCGAATGCGAGCACCAGAGCCTCGAAGTTATGGTGGAGCTCGGGATGCAAAGGAGTTAGAGAACTTCCTATTTGATATTGAACAGTACTTCCGAGTGGTGCGGCCCGACTCGGAGGATACCAAAGTCATCTTAGGCTACGATGTACTTGACTGGGGATGCCAAATTATGGTGGCGGACTCGGTATGAAGACATCCAAGCAGGTCGGTGCACTATTACCAGTTGGGAAGAGTTGAAGAGGGAGATTAAGACCCAATTCTTGCCTGAGAATGTGGACTTCATTGCCCGACGAAACTTGAGGCGTCTCCAACAAACTGGGACAGTTCGAGAATATGTCAAACAATTCTCGGCACTGATGTTGGACATTCGAGACATGTCCGAAAAGGACAAGCTATTTTACTTCTTGGAGGGCTTGAAGCCATGGGCCCAGCAGGAGTTACAGCGAAGGGGTGTTGCAGATCTAGCAGCTGCTCAAGCGACAGCTGAGCGGTTGATAGACTACCTCCCCTCTGACCACCTAAAGAAGAAGGCCATCTTGGGCCCCTCCAAAAGTCAGAAACCATCCAAAGGCAAGGCGGTGGTGTATGAGAAGAAGAGGGACCCCAAGATGAAGGGGCCGGATCTAACCAAGACCCCAAAATCTGGATGCTTTCTATGTGGAGGACCACACATGGTAAAGAACTGCCCTCAAAAGCAAGCTCTTAATGCATTGCAGGCCAGCGTGCAAAAGAGCCAAGCCAAGCGTGCAAAAGAGCCAAGCCAACCCTGGTGATAGTAGCAGTGATGATGAGGAGGGACAACCTGAGGCCCCCCGCATGGGTGCCCTTAGGCTGCTAAATGTCATTAAGGGTCAAGTGGGGGAGTCGTCCAAGCCATGGAAGCAGCGACAGCAGCAGAAGTCACACTCCATCCACCAGCAATCCAATCGACGAAGCAGTGAACTCATGTATGTGCAGGTGGAACTCAATGGTCATGCCACTCAAGCCCTGGTGGATACGGGAGCGACCCACAACTTCATTGCCGACCGTGAAGCCACCCGCCTTGGGTTGAAGCTAGAGGGGGACTCTAGTAAGATGAAGGCGGTGAACTCGGAAGCTCGGCCTATTGCGGGCCTTGCGAGGGAGGTGCCTATCCGAGTCGGAACTTGGAATGGGAAGGCAAACTTAATGGCTGTACCATTGGATGACTTCAAAGTTATTTTGGGCATGGACTTCCTACAGACTGCCAGGGGGGTACCCATGCCCTTCCTTGATGCTTTGTGCATGATGGGAGATGAGTCTCCCTGTGTTGTCCCGACGGTTCGGCAAACCCCAGGAGGAATGCATCAAATTTCCTCTCTCCAGCTAAAGCGGGGGGTGAGGAGAGGGGAGTTAACATATGTGGCGGCGCTGAAGCTAGAAGTGGAACCAAAGGACTTAGGTTCCACCCCTCAGGAGGTATTGAAAGTTCTGCAGGAGTTTGAGGGTGTGATGCCTCCTGAATTACCAAAGACTTTACCGCCCAGGCGGGAGGTGGACCATAAGATCGAGCTAGGAACCAGGGGCAAGATGCCCGGCTCGTCCGCCATATCGAATGGCCCCACCGGAACTTGCAGGAACTCCGAAAGCAACTTGATGAGCTGTTGAAGGGAGGGCTCATTCGCAGCTCCAAGGCTCCCTTTGGAGCCCCAATTCTCTTTCAGAAGAAGCAAGATGGAAGCCTTCGCTTGTGTGTGGACTATCGGGCCCTGAAACAAAGTGACCGTGAAAAACAAGTACCCAATTCCTCTGATTGCGGACCTGTTTGATCAGTTGAGTGGAGCTCGATATTTCTCCAAGCTTGGACCTTCGATCCGGATACTGGCAAGTCCGGATTGCAGAAGGAGACGAAGGCAAGACTACTTGTGTGACGAGGTATGGGGCATTCGAATTTTTGGTGATGCCCTTTGGGTTAACCAATGCCCCCGCCACGTTTTGCACCTTGATGAACAAGTTGTTCCATGACTATCTCGACAAATTCGTGGTGGTGTACCTGGATGACATTGTCGTGTATAGTCAGACATTGGAGGAACATGTGGAGCATCTACGGATCATCCTCAAGATCCTACAAGAACATTCCCTCTATCTGAAGAGGGAGAAATGCTACTTTGCCCAGGAGGAAATCCTATTCTTGGGCCATCGTGTCGGTGGCGGCATGATCAGCATGGACAAGGAGAAAGTCCGTGCCATCCAAGAGTGGCAGGCCCCTACCAAGGTGACGGAGCTGCGTTCTTTCTTGGGGCTTGCTAACTACTATCGGCGTTTTATTGCAGGTTACTCCCGTCGAGCGGCACCACTTGACGGAATTGTTGCGGAAGGACCGATTGTGGGATTGGTCCTCAAGATGTCAAGAAGCTTTTGTGGACTTGAAAGCGGCAGTGATGGAGGAGCCGGTGCTGCGCCTACCAGACCATACACTGCCATTCGAAGTCCATACTGATGCCTCAGACTATGCTATTGGAGGGGTCCTGGTTCAGGAGGGCCATCCAGTGGCTTTTGAAAGTCGAAAGCTTAATGACACCGAGAGAAGATACACCATTCATGAGAAGGAGATGACAGCGGTGGTCCACTGTCTAAGGGTGTGGAGGCACTATCTCCTAGGGTCGCGATTTATTGTTCGAACCGACAATGTGGCCCTCAGCTACTTCCAAACACAGAAGAAGCTGTCTCCTAAACAAGCCCGCTGGCAGGATTTTCTTGCAGAGTTTGACATGACCTTGGAGTATAAGCCAGGGCGTACGAATCAGGTGGCTGATGCATTGAGTCGTAAGGCTGAACTCGCTTGCTTTAAAGGTAGAGGAGCGAAGTCGAGTTAGCCAAGTACAAGCATCCCTTCTACCAAGGATCCTACAGCTGTAACGCTAAAGCAGCTTATCGAAGGAGGAAAGGCACGACAGTTTTGGTCCGAGGATGGACTGATCTTCACTAAGGGGCGGCGGATGTATGTGCCTCGGGTGGGCAACCTTAGAAGAGAGCTCTTGCAAGAATGCCATGACACCCTTTGGGCTGGCCACCCCGGAATGC